>JAUUDZ010061261.1:0-10258 GCA_032361705.1 Panulirus versicolor | reverse complement strand
CCTGGAGGAGAGAGAGAGAGAGAGAGAGAGAGAGAGAGAGAGAGAGAGAGGGAGAGAGAGAGAGGCCTCAACAGCTTTCCATTTCGTCTCCTTTCTCTCAGTATTACTGGCATGGTTCAAATGCTTAAAGCCCATGAGCACCTGCTGCACGACTCTTGAGCGCGACGGTGCGACCCTTGAGTGTGATGGCCTGGCCTGCAGGCCGACGGTACGACCCTTGAGTGTGATTGCCTGGCCTGAAGCGCGACGGTACGACCCTTGAGTGTGATGACCTAGCCTGAAGCGCGACGGTACGACCCTTGAGTGTGATGACCTAGCCTGAAGCGCTACGGTATGACCCTTGAGTGTGATTACCTAGCCTGAAGCGTGACGGTACGACCCTTGAGTGTGATGGCCTGGCCTGAATTTCAGTCAAACCCTTTTGAGCAAGACGATGCGAACCTTGAGCACGAACATCCTCACAAACCCCTGGGTAGTGAAGGTGTGAGACCTTCAAGGTAATTAGAGGCTATGGTTACATTAGACGCGACCAGCAGGTAATTTGTAATTGAATATAACTACGATCAAGACTCATTTTCATGGAGGTTGTACACTAATCGCTTTCACTCACGTTTGTCTATATTTGCTGTAACATTACGTGGATATCATGATGTACGCACACACACACACACACACACACACACACACACACACACACACACACACGCACGCACAAACACATACACAGACGCACGTACGTGGTGTACTGGTTTGTATTACTGACCGTGAATCAGCACGATCCCGCCTGGGTTCGAATCCTGGTTGCGGCAGCCTTCTCACGCCCAACCCAGGTGTTCATCCTTCCCTCGGAGCTGGTCGATGATAAATGGGTACCCGGCTCAGGCTGGTGTGTGTGTGTGTGTGTAAACACAGGAATAAAGACAACACGAGTGTTCAGACTCTCGCCCCGTAACATACATACAGAAGTCACACATAATACACTGGGAAAGATAGTAAGGAAGCGAATGGATGAAATTCTGCAGATGAGAAATTATCCATGAGGTACAACATGGTTTGAGAGCAAGGAGGTCGGTCATGTGCAACGAACTTCTTAGATATTTTCTGAGTGTCATTTATCGAGGATTAAGTTCAGAACTCGTTTAAAAGAATCCTTTCATCACGTTATTTTCCTTTTTTTTTTTCATAAAACTCATAAAGTGTATATTGCCTCTTGTTTTATCAGATTATCGGACGAACAGATTTTCAACATTCCGTCCTCATAAGTAGTATACATCATGCTGAATAGATATTCTGGGCGCTATGTAAGAGACTAGACTGAGAATAGAGGTGATTAATCACCTATTTTATATATGTAGATAGATAGATAGATAGATAGATAGATACATAGATAGATTGATTCAGTTACCCATTAGCTCTTCATTTCGTTTTAATCTTGACTTTGTTTGAATATGTCAAGATAGATACTATTAATCGCCTTCAGTAAGGAGATGAGATCTTGAGATTATATAGCGAATTAGTGACTCTTGTCATACAGCACATAGCATATATATGATTAGGGAACATAAGGGGTCCTGCTGAGGTTTGGAATAATCTTTACAAGTGTTTTGACTTCTGTCGTATTCAATTATTTTTTGTCTAAAGGATATGAATTCTTTTTATTCCACATTTTGCCTCCCCGCCCCCCTCCAAAAGATATGTGTAAAGACATAAGAAAAAAAAAAGAGTTGAATCGTCCATATTTGGCTCGTCATTTTGACCAAGTCTGAACTCACGTCTGAAGTTTAAATGTCATGATCAGTTTTAGTCATCCGGCTGAATGAAGTTTCAGGGTATTTACAGACATTATCCGGCTGCTTAACCTGAGTTATTTGACATTACTTTTACAAGTGTGAATTGATTACTTAATTCGTTGCAACCTGTTGCCCCTAAGCACCACCTGCTTAAGAGCCTGGTCTAATCATGGTCTGATCATGTGAATGATAATCCCGTTAGTCATGTTATTTTATAGATTGTGAACATGTACGAAGAGGAAAGAGTGCTTTAGCTATTCGCTAAATTTTTTTGAAAATTTAGATTTTGTTGGAGTTCATCATGCCAAATAAATGATCCAGGGTCCGGCACTTGTCTTTGGGCTACTACTGTGAGCAGGAGAGGTAATTACACGTGTTAATGAGCCTTCTTGATCGTTTACATCCTGTGTCTTAGGTCACCTAGGCCAGGACAGAGGGTAATATCCTCCTAAACTACTTATTTTCCACATAGAATTGAACGATCTCGCCCGGGGAGGACTCTAAATTTTTCCCCCCGTAAACTGTGTATTTGATTAGGACAGGGACACACAGAATCTGATACATTTCTTGATTAGTCAGACCCTCTCTTTCCTAATTTTTTTCACCCATGCAAAATTAGCTTATCTTCTGGGTTGGATTATTCTATCAAATATTTGTCCATACTCTTCATAGAAAAGGTTTTTCTTGTAACTGTCGACAATCATGTTTATCTTAAGGCTGTATCTGATGGATCAATTAATGTCAAATATAACACTATCAGTTGTACCTCAAGGTCAAGCTCAGTCTTTAGTCACCAGTGCATTATGTTATAATCATAGTAAAGGGTTAAGTATAATTAACTTTCAGTAAAGTAAAAATATGTACTTGAGTATTTTTACATTCATGTACGGTACTCAAAAAAAAAATCAATCAACTAACCATCAAAGTTTTGTGTTTTCATAAATCCTAAAAAGAGCAAAAAAAGAAAAGGATCAAAGATCCATCCCCAAAAATATTCAACTGTGGAGCATCTGTTCTTATCATCAACTTTTTCCAATCAGCAAAAAGCAGTGCTCAGAGGAAATGTTGAAGCAGTTTTCATGGGAGCTCCATCACATATGAGCTCAGTCACTTTTGAAGAATTAATACCTCAAAATATATCTAACACTTGATCATTGGGCATTTGGTGTTTCCGCTTCTGCTTTAGTCAAGGATATGTATGATGAAACTTCCAATATGACCTAAAACATTATCTCTCTTTGGTTATCTACATCAAGCAATTAAAAATATTAAAAATAAAATCACAATGAGAAATACTGAAATAGTTTGTGCCAAGGGTCAAAAAAACTTGCAACCTCAACAGATTTGATTAAAATAAAAAATCGCTTTGTCTAGAATCTGTATCCTGTAGTCTGTGACATACCTCAAAATGCTCTGTCTATAATAATTATAATAATAATTTTAATAATGATTAATAATTTGAGTAGGAGGTTAGAAATCTTTCCCTCCAGTTTTACCATTTCCAAAAGAAGGAACAGAGAAGGGAGCCAAGTGAAAAATTTCCCTCTAAGGCTCAGTCCTCTGTTTCTTAACACTACCTTGCTAATGTGGGAAATGGCGAATATGTATGAAAAAATAAATGATTAATAACATTAATATTAATAATGAAGAAAGAATATCTACAGATATTACACAGACCTGTACATAACCACATCACAAAGCCATAACCTCCTACATTACAAAGCCCTCTTATTATCTTGCAAATTACATAGCCTTGAAACATTACAAAGCCCTGATGCATTTCCACATTACACAAAACCAAACATTCTTTAATGTGATTGACAGCACTCTGTTACCTGTAATGATCCCATATTCATTGAGGTTGATACCTTTCATTCATGATGTCACTAAATTTAATGACTACCTATAATAAACATTAATAGATTTATAGAAAAGGTAAACTGATGAACAACTTGAAAATAAAATAAAAAAACATCTTGTGCAGAGGAATGCTGCAGTTAGAGATATTGATGAAAAACCACATTAAGCAATTCTCTCCACATTACTTACCCTGGACTATTTCTCATTCAAATATGAAAAGTCAAAACTGTAACTCTTTTCTATCTCCTATCCAAATATTTCTCAATAACCTCAACAACTTTTCTTCAGAAATACTTCATGATTCTTTTAAAATGTGCAGCAAGGAAAGGAGTTAGAGAGAATGATTTGGGGTATTACATTTCATTCTTTGATGTTCTATAAGGTAATAATAGTAAGGTTATGTAAATCAGGAAAACGTGGTTAAGTAATGTAAAAGTAGATAAAACTCCTTCTCAAAATCAACAGAACCTGTGAAAATCTCACCTAACATCCCCAAATACCCAGGATGTAAAGAAGAAATATTCTTTTTCTTTCTTTTATATTTGGCTGCCATTTCCTGCATTAGCAATGTAATACCAAGAATAGATGAAGTAAGGCCACCTTCACTTGCATCCATTCTCTACCTGTCATATGCAATCCACCAAACAGCAGCCCTACATCCACAACCAGGCCCCACAGACCTTTCCATGATTTTCCTCCACCCTTTCATATGCCCAGCATAGTCCACTGACAGCACGCCTCCTGTATAATATATTGTTTCAGTAAGCCAATAATAACTGGTCTGCTGAGGATCCGATGGAATGATAATACTTGATTTAAACCTGTTTGTCATTTTCCACTCTAGTACTATAAACCTAGAAGAAACAATTGAGCCTCATAGGAAAAATTCCTTGCTTGGCTCCTTCTGTGTTCTATATTTGGGTAAGTAATTATATGTGGTTATTGGATAATTCAAAAACAAACTTTAAGACTGCAAAATTATTCAATCATTCCAACATTTAACATGGGATGCCTAAGTTCTTTAAGAGGTCACAACCTTAATAAAATTTCTCCCTTTACCACAAAGGGTTGTAAGGTAAAGAGTTACTATAGAGAAGTGGACATCACTTCCTTTTGCCAGTTCATGGATTTAAAACTAAAATACTGCCAAATTACCACAAACGACACTACATTGTATTTACTTGATCCTCCCCATATGAATGGGAATAGAGTTACAATAAGGGCCACTGAGATACTGATTTACATCAGCTCCCTTGTCAAGCTCATCATGAAATCCCCAGTTGCATAAACTCAGATACATGAATATGGGAAAGTAAGGAAGGATTATTGAACTGAAATACATACCCAAAGAGGATGAAAAATAAAGGCACAAGAAAACCAATGATATGCAAAATATGGGAGTCTCGGGATATTGCTGAAATGTGAAAATTGGCTAGACAGTTGCACTAGATGTGATGTCACCACAGCTGAGACTTAAAATACAATAGAATTATACAAAAACTCCTACACTCATAAGAGGTACACTTGGGACCAGGGTCCTGCACCTGTACGAGATACATACTAATATTTCCCACCCTATTTTGTATCTACTATAGGAACAATGTACCACAAACAGTAATAATTTACCCACAGAAATTTCACAGATGTCAGCCACCCTACAAACACCAAGGCAAAACTATAGGTACCTTATATCACCAGCAGGAATAGTTCACCCATATAAATTTCACACCTTTCAGTTACCATACAAACACCATAGCAAATGGACTCTTGACAGAGCTCACATCTGGTGGCTGCAAGTTGTATCTATGTAACTAGCAGCTGCAATATAAGCATACAGCAATATGGGAAGAAATAAGACAATTTTCATGGCAGACAGTAATGTAAAATAATGTAGGAATGATGATCATGATGGTTTTATTTTTTCTATGAATGTATTTCAACATTAAGCTAAGTTCATTCAAAGGGTCAATTCCTTTTTTTCTTTGAAAAGACATTGGGCTGATGGAACATAAAAACAGACCAAGCTTTGAAATGAAAGCATTAATGGTATTATGTTCTAGAATAATATAAAGTGTATTAAATGCTAGTGTATGCCAAATAACTGCATTACTTCTGCTACAGCACAAAATGATCAGAAGAACAAGGAGAGGACTGATAATCTTGCAAAATTAAAAATGATAGACATGATATAATAAAAAAAAAAGTTCACTCCCAAACATTTAATATAAAGATGTTTCACAGATCGTTTTGTATCTAGAAACTTTACTACAGTGTCTCTGTCTCATCAGTAAAAGATCCCATGTAAAAATACAGTGATAATATATGATTTCCACTTCCAACTTAAGATGAACTTGTGTAATAATTACAATAGAAGTTTAGTGAAAAGTATTCACAGAAATAATGTTAGTTACCTACTTCTTAAACACTTTTAATCAACATTATAAATGGCTTCATGTAAAAGCCAACAAGTTTTACTTATGCTAGAACAGCATAACTAAGAGAACAACACATAATATGTACTCTAAGAAAATAAGTGGATATATATGTGTCAAACAGATAGAAGAAAATTAGATGTGATATCACCTAGCAGCATTATACAATTTAATGTTCCACTGATTACACCAATTATTTGTACCACTTAGTCAATATATGCTTTTTCAACCAAAAAAACAAAACACAGAAGTTTTTCATATAGTATGTAGTATTTCCTAAGACAACAGATTATGAACATGTTCCTCAATTATGTATACCCTAGCCTATACATCATTATGTACATGGCAACATCTAATCTTTATTTCATACGTACATGAATGGAAATACTGGCATTCCTCTTCTGAGTGCACAGTTTCCTACAACCCTTATGGTTATGAAAGTCATCCTTCTGAGTCAGTAGCATCATACATTTAAACTTTTTATAACATGACTATACCTGTGCCTTTTACACTGCCTTCTGAGCGGACAGCTTCTACATAATTTACCCTCAAATTTCTTTTGTGTGAATAAGTCTATGGAGGTTTAGTTGTTCTCAACAATGAATAATGATCCACATTCTTCACACTCAATTTCTTTTTCTCTCCAGTATGAATACTGATATGCCTTTTCAAGTCACTCTTCATAATAAATTTTTTCCCGCACTCTCCACATTCATACTTCTTCCTACCTGTGTGAATAAGTTGATGGACATTACGGGTCCTCTTCAGTGTGAAACGTTTTCCACATTCCTGACATTCAAACTTTTTCTCATTTGTGTGAGTAACCTTATGGTCATCAAGGTTGTTCTTCCAAGTGAACAGTTTTCCACATTCTTCACATTCAAACTTTTTTTCCAGAGTATGCATAAGCTTATGCTTGTTAAGGTTGCCCTTCTGGGTGAATAATTTCCCACATACCTCACATTCAAACTTTTTTTCACCAGTGTGAATAAGTTTATGTGTATTAAGGTTGCTTTTAAAAGAAAACAATTTCCCACATTCCTCACACGCAAACTTTCTTTCACCTGAATGAATAAGTTTATGCTTGTTCAGATCACTCTTACGCTTGAAAAGTTTCCTACATTCTTCACATTCAAACTTCTTTTCACCTACATGAATTAGGTTACCATTCCATATGAATCTTTTCTTCCATTCCTCACACTGAAACAAATTTTCACCTCTGTGAATATCTTCATATATTTGAAGTATCCCCGTCTGAATGAACACTTTGTCATCCATAGTTTTTCTCACCAGTGTAAATCAGCTTGTCTACTGAGGTGGTTCATTCCAATAAACTTTCTTCCATACTATTCACATTAAATACATTTATTTTAAGAATGTTCAATAATGTTTATACTAAGGCTGTATATGATGGATTAGTTAGGCGTAAAAAATACCTCACTTCCTATTGATAGTACCTTATGGTAAAGCTGACTATCTTTAGCTGTTAGTGCAATATATGATTATCACTGTAAAAGAGTAAGGATAAACTTCTTTGAAGAAAAAAATATGCACAGTACTTCTAATGTGAATCTAAATATTAAAAAGCTGTATTTACATAAACACTTAAAAAGGCATATGAAAAAAGAGTTTACAATCCACCCCTGGGAAGGTTAAACTGCAGGGCAACTCTTCTTAATACCACCTTTTTCTAATCAGCAAAGGGCAGTGATCTTGACTCTTGCATGTTGTGCTCAAAGAACTGTTGCAGCTAATTTCAAGAGACCACCATCACATGTGTGCTCAATCCCTTCTGAAAAAATCAGTACCATAAAATATATTCACCTCTTAATTACCAGGCATTCGGTGTTTCTGCTTCAGTAAAGGACATTTACAATGAAAGTTCCACTGAATCTAGAACAACAAAAACTGTACTATTAAACAAGATCTTTCTTCACTTATTCATATCACATATTTGGAAATGTATGAATCCACAGATATGTGGTTTTCCTACAACTTTAAAGATAGGCTATAGATCAATAAATTTTAAACTTCAGCATATTTAATCTTGCCTCATTCATTCTCTCCATATGTCCAAACCATGTGTGTGTGTGTGTATGAAAGGAAAAAGTTGAGAGTAAATGTGAATGAGAGGAAGGTTATTAGGTTCAGCAGGGTTGAGGGACTAGTTGGGATGTGAGTTTGGAGAAAAACTGAGAAAGTGAAGTGTTTTACATATCTGGGAGTGGACGTAGCAGCAAATGAAACCATGGAAGAGGAAGTGAGTCATAGGGTTGGGGAGGGGGAAAAGGTTCTGGGAGCAATGAAGAAATGTGGAAAGAGAGAACGTTTTATTGTGACCAAAAATGAGTATGTTTAAAGGAATAGTAGTTTATTCAATATTATATGGTTGCAAGGCATGGGGTATAGATAGGGTTGTACAGAGGAGGTTGGAAGTGTTGGAAATTAAGTGTTTGAGGACAATATGTGGTGTGAGGTGGTTTGATCATGTAAGTAATGAAAAAGATGTGTGGTAATAAAAATAGTGTGGGTGAGAGAGCAGAAGAGGGTCTGTTGAAATGGTAAGGACATACGGAGAGAATACCTGTTCACCGTTTCCCGCATTAGCCAGGTAGCTAATGGTTTCATTACACCCAGTTTCACTATGTCTATAGTGAAAACTTTAAGGAATGTAAATTACGTGTAGGTGTATATCTACAATCATTTTGACTCTTCTTTGGTTGTTTTATTATTATTATTATTATAATTATTCCGTATAAAATTACGGATGTAAGATTGTAGATTTTCCATTTCTGTATCATTTAATGGCAAGGAGGGTTATGAAGTTGGGGAAAGGGTTAAATAACGCTAAACTAAATGATGACATTATGTATAATACCCTTTTTTATATAAGAAAAAAGGTAACTTGCCTGTCTGAACGCTCTAGGGTACATAAGGGATTTAATAAGAGATAATATTCCTTTGTGTATTAAGACGAGAGTATCCACCAGATGGCGGTATACAACATACCATACATGAGGCAAACACGACTTAATCTAGTGTTCCAAACATGTACGGTGAGGTCAATGTGTACAAGACTACAAGGGGATCAATTAAATACCCCTGAGGTCAAGTCCATCAGCTGGATGACGAACAGGTTTGTTTATATTATGTCAGCTGTTCAGGTAAACACAACACGGGACCAACACTTTCTCATTACATACGTCAAATCTGGGTATCGTCTTCCTTCTACTTGACAATCCTACATCACAGAGGATTACTAGGAGGGCACATTCTTTTTAAAAAGCTAAATATACTCCAAAATATCGGGAGGATCCTTACGTTATAGTGTGGAAAGCATCAGGGAGTTGGCTATCTCGCGTCTGTTTCGTGGTTACGCCTCGGGGAAAGTCACCTTCAACCAGGTTATATCATCGACCATGAGCGACCCCGTATCTTTAAGGAAAGTTTCATTTTCAACGGCGTTCACACCAATTTCATGTTCCAAGAGCCCCGTAGAAGAGCGCCTTGGATGATATAGTTACAAAAAGCATCATTGGTATTTAATTCCTACCAAGAAAGACAATCTGCAGGCGTATATCATAAAAAGTGGCTTTTGAGGGATTCGTTTAATTTTTCATGGGGGAATAAATAAATAATTACAAACCTTTTCATGGTTCTGACACATACATAGCTCGAAATATTATTATCCCATAGAGGTTGTGCTTCGTTGGTCATTTAAACTTTGCATACATGAACTGACATGATCACGAAGGCGGTCAACCTGTAGTTAAAATCAGCGATCGAAAAGTCTTAAGATCTTCAAGTATTAAGGATTACTGTTTAAGACCATATAGGCTAGGCCTTGCTTAGCTGTAACAAGGGACGATATTTTGAATTCCCGCCACAGCGACGGAGACACCAAATGATACATGGTGCTGGAATGATGCAAGGTGGAATACAATTCTTGAATTCATGACTGAAGATTGTTTGAGGTTTACCAAATACACTTTGGTCCATGTGATTATCACAGTTGTCATACTCCGGATCTTGAATTACACAAGAGGGTGGATGTAATTACCTACCTTTTTTTATTGTCATAATTGATCACCGTTTCCCGCGTCAGCGAGGTAGCGCCAGGAAACAGACGAAGAGTGACATATCCACTCACACACATATATATGTGTGTGTGTATGA
>JAUUDZ010061250.1:0-10258 GCA_032361705.1 Panulirus versicolor | reverse complement strand
GCTGTGGACTCGCTTATCAGGTGTTGTTGTCCGCTTAATATTTCTTCTCATTTCGTTCTTCACCTGTGAAACTGTGTGGTCGATGTGAACCAGACGTGGCAGAGACGGTCCCATGTCGGGATCGCAGCCCGTGACCTCGACCTGCATCCAAGATGGCCGCTGATGCTAAAAATAAAATGTTCTTCAAATAGACATGACGTGACGTCTTCTGTTATGCCTCATTCGGCTCAGATTTCGACCAACTGTAGAATTACGAGTTAGTTAACATATAATGTAGATATTGTCTCGTGGTACATTCATAGTTTGTCTCAAAATTTTTCCAGCGAGGAATGTTTTGTTATTCAAACGCGAGGAAAAAAAACCTTCGTTTGAAACCACTTGAACAGTTGACCACCCGGGGTGATATGGATGACCTGTACGTAGGTGGTCCATTATCAGAATTGCTGGGCGATGGTGGCCGTGACCTCCATACAGGACTTGGCCTTGTTACTGAAAATAGAAATTTATTCAAACAAGACAGAACTTGTGTGTTTTATGGCAGAGTTGCCCAAGACTTGAACCATAACTGGATGAACATTCTCGTTCAACACTGTTGTATATATTTTTGATGTATTGTTTTGACTTCTCGATCTTGAAAATGTCCTATTTTACAAATGATCGTGAAGCAGTCTTTACCCCCCCCCCCCCCATCAGATGGGGCCCATGTGCAGTCATGAATATCGGGTCATGAATGTCGGGTCCGTTTCCCCAACAGTCAGTCAGCAGTAATGCCTGGCGTATCGGAGGGCCACACGCGCAGCCTCCGTCGCCGCCGTCTGGCCCATCGTCAGTGGTGTGTGTTTCACTTCCTCTGGTGCGATGACGCAGTGTGTGTGTGTGTGTGTGTGTGTGTGTGTGTGTGTGACGTGGCAGATCTAGCATGGGAGGGTCAGGAAGCCTGCTGTTAACGAAAGTTTGAGTTCAGGTGTACATTGTGATCGTATTTACCAAGTAAGCAGGAAGAAAATGGACTTGGAAAATGCTATTTCAAGTCTCCCTCCTCAGCAGTAAACAGAAGTCTGTTCTGTATTTGCCTCCATGCACATCTTCGCCCATAATATGATGGAAATGCTTTAACTGTGCAACTGACAAAGATGTGAAATAAAGATTATGAATTAACGATTATTTTCCATAGAGTAATATCTTACTGCACATGAGGGTGTTGAAGATCCCGTTATTTAGGTCAATGCAGGTGTGTTTGTAAAGGTTAATGTAGGTGGGGTTGTTATGAAGGTTAATGTAGGTGGGGTTGTTATTAACCTTTCGCTATGACAGATCCGTGTTACCACCATCATCATGTCGGAACACTTGAGATAGAGGCCGAGTGTTGGGTGTTGGTGCGCCGCCCTCAGGGGGGTTCAGGTCTCAGGCAGGCATTGCGGTAAGGTCAAGGGTCACGTTCCGCCAGCGTCAGAGCACAACACTTTTGAACTTGGTAACCAACATTTCCACCCCAGTACCGCTGGTATGGTACCGTCCTGTCCCAGACCCATCTGGTATGTCTTCCTTCCTACTGACTTTCGATCACTCTCACACTGTTACTAGTGGATGGATCACTCACTGTTGCTACATGTCGATCAGCTAACATCATTACTTGTCGATATTCCACTTACAAGTTGGACAGTCAATGACCAGTTTGTGGACGAACGTTCGACAAGACGGTTGTATGTAAAACAGGCGAGTTCTATTATCTGCTGTAAAAAGCCGTTGGCCATGTTAGTGTATCTGCAGCCTGGGTTAACCCTTTATGTCTGAGGCAGCAGCAGCTGCAGACACAAACCACCGTATCATTACATGCAGACGAGACCAAGAATATGAAGATCCTACTTGTAAGAGACTCCTGACAAACCATTCTCTATCGAGACTATTCTTATTTTCGCTTAGATAATGCTGTTTGGTAGAAAGAAGTTTCCAAAGCATGCGGTACATGAATATAAATCCTTCATATCACGGAAACTTCAAAGAGTTTTTAGGAGTGACACGTCCAGATGACACCAGATCATAACATCTTCAGAGTAGATGGTGGCATACATTTTGCAGACCTTTTGAGATTCAGAGCCAGTGAACACACTTGTGAAAGCACTTGTACTCTTGAGCAGTCTTGAGTGTTAACATCAGCCTTCTTAGCGGGTGCAACCGTCAGGCTAGGAGAGTGATCATTCACAGCTCAGCTGGCGTTGACTCTGCCAAAAGCGTTGGGCACGACAGAAAGCACTGTGGTTGTACTCCCAAGGGCGCCTCGCGGGAGAAATGTTCTGTGTCATGATTTGTGTTCACAAGATCCCGGAAGGCGTGAGTCCTAATTTGTGAGAGTAGTTCCCTTTTGGCACGATAGTTGCGGATTGATGTACGAAAATATTACCGCCGAAATCCTAAGGTGAATAAAATGGAACGAGAAATTTGAATGTTGGTAGTTCGGAAGGGTTTAATGCATTGTTTGCTGTCATTAGAAACAGGGTAAGGTAAGGTCCCAGACCCAGCTGTGGGGGTAGAATACTAACGAAACCATGGTAAGGTATACATAAGGTAAGGTGCCAGACACAGCTGTGGGGGTAGAAGACCTCCCAAACCATCGTAAGGTATACGTAAGGTAAGGTAAGGTCCCAGACCCAGCTGTAGTGTAGACCTTCGATACCAGTGGTACGGAGTATCCTGTGTTAATTCCACGTTTTGAGAATGTGTAGACTGAATCTGCCGAAGGGGAGAGATGCTATTGTTGACATTCCGTTACCAGGAATGAAAACCCACTATATACAGCCAGGCAATGACCAGGGAGGATGACGATGGTTAGGAATGGCATCAACGCAACTAACTGTTAGATGCAGTGAATTCCAAGATAGACTTGACCATATGAAGGGAATCTCGCAGTAATGTAGTGGAGTGAGGCCGTTGTCACTTCTGCTGTTCTGTTTAATATTTTCTCTGTGGCTTTTACCAACAGTGGTCCCACCTGCCTGGTCAGATCATGTTTGTAGTGTCTTAATTACCATAGAAACCTTTTGATGCTGGAACCTGGAAAAGAGCAGAAGCGAAAAGTCAAGCAAGTGCTATTCATCGGAGCTGCCTGGGCTTTTGAGGCTGTGTTTACCCGAGGGTTCGTGCTAGTAAACCTGGCCTCTCAGGGCCTGGTGGAAGGAGGCCGTGGACCCTCATGGGGTCCCAGCGAGGTGAGGCCTCTGGAAGGTGTCGTTCTTGTCACCTGGATCCTGGAAGCTACCGTGAGGTTGGCCATTCCAGTAGTATCACCCGTGAGCTGCGAAGATTCGGACTCGCTTGTGATGAGAAATTCATCTGCCTCCCTCCCCCTCTCCCTCCATCCCCTCAAATACAAACATACACACACGCTTACGTGCGTACGCGCGCGCGCTGCACTGCAGATCTTGGCGATAGTATCTGGTGGCAGACCCAGGGGAGCGGGTGAGTGATGTATGATAATGGTAGTGAACCAGAGTAACCAGTGTGCTGGTATGTTAAACAGCCATGTTTGTTCATCTCCTGCCTGACTTACTATAGCAGGTGCAACATTTTGATATCCCCACTACGATGAAATAACCCCTTCTGTACGACGGAACACCTTTTTATACGATAACCGTAGTTGTACTCGTAATGTCGTTATCGCACCTGCTTCTGAAAAAGTTGTCGTACGCGTGATATCTAATGTCGCAGCACTAGTGGGTTTAAAGTCCTTGTCGTATTGAGTAGTTGTACTGGAAGGCTCGGCTCGACTTACTGGATGGATTAAGTAGTTACTCTGATTTTTTGAGTGGATAAGTTGGATGGTATAAACACTACAGTTACTTTTTTCCATTTAGTAATTGTTAGAGGGAAGACTTGTTTTAATTTCTCGTCGACATGTTGGGAGATGAGGATGCAACCCCCACCCATCTCGGCCTCCCCTGCTGCTGAGCCTCCAAGATAAGCGAGGAAGAATTGCAGGTGGCCCGCTGACCATTACCAGGATAAGTGTAACACGAGAGTGAGGTGGCAGGATGAGTGCATTCTTTGACTCTACTCGAGTGAGCTGACCTGCCAGCACCACTGCTGTGTGTGGTGGTCCGTACCATTACGTTGTGCAAATGTGGTGGTTTTCATAGTGGTAGGGGTCAGCGCCGCTACACAGTCTGTGGTGGTGATTGTGGTAGGGGCCCACACCGCGGCACCATTTGTGTGGTAATGGGGTCCACACCGCGGCACACCATTTGTGTAGTGGTGGTGGTGGTAGGAGTCCACACCACTACACGCCACCTGTGTAGTGATTGGTGGTAGGGCTCCGCACCGCAGCGCACCACCTGTGTGGCGCCGGCCTCAGCGTGCACATCCATAAGGGGCAGCAATTGAACGTCAAGGTTACGTCACTGCTAATCCTTTTCGGCCACATGTTTGCCCTCTCAATCCGATTAAACGTTCGGTAATGCGATCAGTCTGTTTTATGCATTAATACATACGTTCTATTGATCATCCGGGAAATAACAAATGCTCTGTTTTTTGTTGTCTTCCGTTGGTATTAACAAATTTTAAATTGTTCGTTTTCATTCTGGTGAAAGGTTGACAGTGGGGATTTATGATGCCTTTGTATCTTTGGGATTATATTTTTCATAGTAATTTCTATGTATCTTTTGGTTCAACATTTGATTAATTGACGATTTTTAAAGTTTGGGGACGTAATTGGAATGAAACTGGGAAACTTTGAATGATGGGGGGTTGGGCGGCAGAACGTTTCACTTGACACATCAGTAAAGACTGGATCATGCCAGCCGTATGAGTAGCTCCTTCAGGTTGGTATCTTATTTTTAACTCCTCGAGCACGGTGTTGCCTAACGATACTACCACTTGGGTCTGATGGCTGGGAGTTTAACCCTAAGGATCAGGTAAGAAAAAAAAAAGCAAGGTCGTCATACTTAGGGTTTGATAGACTAGACTGTGAACACGGAAGCTTGGTCACCGGTGACGCACTGATCTGCAGGGATTAGAAAAAAAGCCCTCATAACTGTCGTAAAGAAACGCCTTGTAGAAGACTACCTTGTTCTATCTCCATTGGAGTCGGAACCACTAGCAGTCTGGTGATTAGATATGAACAGGATGTTCCCAGGGTTCTTAGTTCTCCTAGTTTTGTAGAGTCCGGAAGTTTCCTAATGAGGCTGTTATGTTAAGCCTAAGGCAAAGCGATGGACGATTGTGAACCTTCATTTAGGCAGAGAATCTTGGGTAGGGATGATTGGCAGAGAAGTTAGTTGCAAAGATCCTACCCACACGGGGCCCCTACGAGTTTCGATTAGAATTAAACTCCCATATTGCACAAATAAAGTATTGAAATATTGGAGAACCGCCAGTGAACCGATATATTGCTAGTACTGTGCCTTGAATTGCAAAAGTAAACATTCAGAAGCATGTTGTTGAATAATTTATTGTATTTACAGTGGATCGTATTACGCAATCACTTTAATTTTAATTGTAGATAGTTTTACTGAAAAGTTTAACTGGAAAATGGTTTTATATTTGAGCTGCTGCAAATACTTGTAGAACATTATACATAAGTCTGGAATCTTGGGAGCGGCTCTATTTACATGTGCGAGGAGGATGTGGTGATAGAGGTGGGTGTGCCAGTGTCGCGAGGAGCAGTTGCCGGCCGGCCGGCCAGGCTGGCGGGCGGTTGAGGTTCGCGCCAAGTGTTTGAAAGTCACACCGCCACCCGCCCCGCCTGGCTGTCCCGGAGCTGCGCAGGGCACCGGGAGCCGAGCCTCTCACCGCTTTATTTCTTGTTAAAGTGCTATTCTTGAAATACTTTACGTAAATACCTCTATCGTATGAATGCTGAATAATTGGTTTGAATGTAGAAAGTCTTATTTTAGAAAATGGAAAATTTTAGAGATGAGGGAACTAGCGAAAAGGAGCAACTTATCCACTTTCTTGTGTTGCCATATGGGTGGCGAAAATTTACGCTCTTTTATCACTCCATATTGTTATGATTTAGATTTTTCACTGAAATCCCGTGTGAATATGATTATGCACTTTTAACAGTTGGCCATTTTGATGGCGATTACTACAGGAAGCTCCCATTATATTCTTTGATGATGACAGTTTGTTCTTCCTGCCAGTACTGAAATAAGCATTCCCAAATTGATTGCTTATCATGCCACATCATGAGTTAATGCATTGAGGCGTGGATAGTCGCCTGTATGTTGGATGGAGTCTATTTTTAAAGCAATGTCGGAAATGAATTATTTATTTATTTACAGTGCAGTGGTTCTAGAAATATATAAGTTTATGTAGTCAGCCTATCTTGGCTGTCATATACATTAAGTTATGCGACATTCTGATATGTATAATTGGCTGGCCAGGTTGATTAGCTGCACTTGTGTATATATTACAGCAGCATTTAAGAAATTTAGTTCTGTCGATTTGTTTTTGCGAGGAAATGAGCATGAGCAGGTTCGACGTTTGGAGGTTAAGTAGGAGCGGCAGCAGCAACCAACCATACTCTCGAAATGCGAGGCCGAGCGCCGCCCTCACCAGTGGTGGTGGTGTGATGCCTGGGTGGGTGGGTGGGTAGGTAGGGTGACCCGATCGTCGCGGTAACTGTCGCAAGTGGGAGGTGGGTTTGGGGTGGGGCAGTAGGATGTCGTTTAGGGTAGGGCGGTTAAGAGGTACTGGTGTTGGCTAGCGGGTTGGTGATAGTGAGATTACGTAGTGGAGGGATGTGCATTGTGTTGGGTTGTGGTAGGTTTTGGGGTTAGTGGGGGTGGGGTGTTTGCATGCATAGTGGCTGCTAGGATTGGGATGATTTTGTGGCACATTCTTATGTAAGGGCAGGACCACATGAGTTTGCAGCGGGGGAGATGTGGCTGCTCTTGCTCGAGAGGGCTGGGAAAGTTGAAGGGAGTGAATGCTAGACAGATAAGACATACTGACAGATAACGAGACATGAACGGCTTACATTTAATGTGTGGGTTGTTTGCACACCATGCAGTTTGCAGGCCGGGTTTCTAAGGTACTTGTACCCGGACACTGCAAGATCACGTTGCAGTGTCACCTCGTATGGTAGGAGGGTAATGGATCTTGTGTTTAGTTGACTAGGTTCATTAGATTACAGTACTGAGCCTCCAGTATGGCACTTTGCCCTCATGAGTAAGTTTAGCAATAAGATAAGTTTTAGCTTGAAGATATCCAGTGAATGAAATTTAGTGTTTGTGGCACGTTAATTATGGTTGTATGAGAAAAGTTACCGAACATCAGAATATGGGGGAACCACAGTAATGGCTTTCTGTCTTAAGGTGCTTCTTAAACTTAGTGTTGTGTTCTGGTAAGGGAGGTCGGGGTAGGGGGGGATATTTTGGGAGAGGAGAGGGAGTGAATAGGATGTTGGAGAGAGTGGCGGGTGTTGCAGGTGTTACGTCTCTTGTCGTGGTGAAGGTTGACGCCAGCGGCCCAGCCTCCCTCCCGCCGGTTAGGCTAGGCTGTGGCAGACAGTCTGCCTTACCCTCGCCTCCCCAGACAGACTTTCAGCTGGATTTTTCGTTGTTTTCTGATGATGCACCTACCTCAGCCACTACATCCTTTTTGTAGTGATTTTTGATGATATTTGCGGGTGGCGATTTTTTTTTCTATCTTTAGAATGTTCATTTACATTCTCTTAAGCTCATCAGTACACGGTTGGACCCATGAACAAAACAATATGATGTTTGTGTATGATGGGTCCGATAAGGATCTGTCTCTTTGTTGTATACTAAAGATTGATACACGATTTACAGCCGAGAATCTACTTAAACTCGCGGTTGCTAATGAACATCATCAAGATCTGTACATCTTGTATGCACCTAGCAAGGTTTTTAAGACCTGTATCACATTGGCACTTTCTGTTCGATCAAGATTTACTGCTAGTACTTGTGGTACTACCATTTTTTTTTTTTTTAGCATAATTTCAACGTTTCTTGTGTTCACTTTTCGTACAGTTGGTCTTTTGCAAATATTCTAAACTTCAGACTCCGTTATTAAGTGGCACATTTTGAAATTGTTGTACGGTTTACCATCACAACCTAGATATCTAGTTTTCCATTGTTTTGTTTTAAGACGGGTAGTAACATAACTTCATGAGTGTAGTAGGACTTGCAGGAGCCAGACCATGAAGTACTGTTGTAGGAATAGTAGTATTATGGTGTCTCGGGGCCCGTTGCAAGTTCTCCTGAAGTCATATTAACACTATAAATAACTTGGGAGTGTTTATTGACTCGCTTAAGCTTATATTATTATTCGTTTGGAGGCCCTCGTTGAGAGCCATTGTTTTAATGTATGTGAGCCCTGAGTTATATGTGAAGTATTAGTATTTTTTTTTTTTTTTGAATGGTATTACAACCGTATCGCTTCACATGATTTTTTGCCCCTTATGGGGTCTGGAATTCTTGGATTTTTTTTATTTACATGGAACTTATAGAGTGAGCTTGGTAAGTGGTTCTCTCAGAATTGCTTGATATAGAATTGCTCTTAAAGAGAGGTGGCAAGAATGGATGGCAAAGGTCGTGTTTCCGAAAATATTAATTGTTGCCTATAGTGTTCCTTGACTAAAAACAAAAAGTTGAAAAAGGCTCATGTTAAGAGATGAACGCGGCCGCTACCACGAGCGCCTGCTCATGTTAGCAGGTGTGTGTGTGGTTGGTTCGTTCCTGGAGTGGTTTTGTGGTCATCAGGCCAGGCGCTGATCCGGTGTGTTGGATCTTATAGTTGACACCTACTTTATGGCCTTATATATCACTCGTTTATATATTGTCCCACGCTATCATTATTCATTGTGGAGTTTTGATACTTTCCTCCGTGTAGATGCTGTGGGGTTTGTGTTATAACTTCTGTGTCGGTTTGGTCTCTTGATGTGTTACAAGTTACGTATTTTGGAGTTGGTAATACTGCTTTGGGAATTGTCCTTATTGTGTTCATTGAATCTGCGGCTGTTCAGTATAACTAATGAAAGTTGATGTATATTGGAATGAATTGCATGAGTGAAAACGAGGCAGATAACGTAGTTTTTTCCTTTAACATTTCATTATTTCGTCAACGTGATGGAAAATAAGTATATTCATGACCGCACAAGATAGATACACCTTGGGTATCGAGTGTCCATTACAGGGGAAAGTCATCACCGGCAGCGGTGGAGAGATGAGAGACCTGGCCAGTGTGAGATTATGAAAGAGAAATGTGATCCTTCCTCAGCGTTATGTAGCCTCCTGCCTCCAACCCTACCTCACGCACATCACGGATGGCCCGCCTTCCTCACCATTCCACCCACGCCTCCTCTGCTAACACCACCATCACCACCCTTACCACAACAGCCACGACTGTCTCCCACTACCATCACCATTCCTACCAACGCTACCTCCTTTATCTCGACACCATTACCACAGCTGCACTTCGTACCACCACTTCTACCATTGCCACCCAACACTACCGCCACACTTCCACCATTGTCTTGCACCACCACTGCCACTCATTAAGCCTACAGTATCACAGCTCTCTCCATCCCAATACACGACCGAGCCACATCTATCCCTAATCCCAGTTTTGCCCGGTAACCTTGTCACCGTTGCCTCTTACCTCTGCTGTCTGCCAGTAATACCAGCCCTGCACGCCCCTCAGTCACTCGCCAAACACAGTGGGTGAAGCAGATAATATTACACAGCTGGAATACCCAGAAAAGATTATCTCCAGGCTTCATAGGTAATTCCATGAAGGCTTAAGGCAGGCAGTACTCGACAGTGCTAGGATCTGAAGGCGCCGTTAAACACGAAAGAAAACTAGGGGAATTTGGGGGTCTTTATGATCTTAATGTTCGGTACTTTCCAGGCCTGTAATTCTTATTGCTCCTCCTAACTGAGACATTAAAGGAACCTCACTGGATATATACCTCCTTGAGGCCAGGTTATGGAATTTATTATGATTACGGGATGCTGCCTCCAGTAGCCAGACTGATCAGAGGAGCAGCATCGCTGCTAAACGTAACCGTGAGGATAGAGAAGTTGCCGTAAGTCGTATGTAAGGAGTGTGTGTCTGTTTGTTTACCTTTCTGGTATTTCCAGTGATGTACATAGAAAAGTGCGGCATCATAGAGCACCATTCTGGCTTCATAAGGGTGCTTGAACCTCTTGAGCACGACGGCATGACCCCTGAACACTACGTTACGACCCCCGAGCATGGCAGTATGACCTCTAGCACGATGGGGTGACTGACCCTTGAG
>JAUUDZ010061239.1:0-10258 GCA_032361705.1 Panulirus versicolor | reverse complement strand
TATTGAAGAAACATCTGGAACATTGCAACTGATGAAAATGTTTCAAGGATCTGATGAAGAGTTGAAGGTTAGAGAAATAAAGAGCTCTGAAGTAGTTAAATTCCTGGACCAATTAAATCCTGAGAAATTCAACGGCCCAGATAACGTAGCTCCAAGATTTTTAAAAGAGGCCAGGAGGCAGCTGATATACCCCATAATAAAAATATTAAATCCCTGTCAGATGGTCTGGTGCCAACTGACTGGAAACTAGCAAACATTACTCCTATATATTAAAAAGGAGACAAAAGTGTTCCTTGAACTATCGCCCAATTAGCCTTATATCAGTGTTCGGTAAAACAGTGGAAAAAAATAAGAGATAAAACGAATACATTTCTAGAAGATCACACAGTTATATTGGACAACCAACATGTATCTGCAATAGAAGATCCTGCCTGACAAATTTGCCCGAATTTTTTAATGTTATTTATCAGAATTCAGACAAAAGTACCATCTGATGTAGTATGTTTAGATTTCCAAAAGGCTTTCGATAAAGTACCTCAAGAGACTTTTACATGAACTCTAAGCACATGGAATTGGTGAAGAACTCTGTAAATGGATCAGAGACTGGCTTATTGGAAGAAAGCAGTGTGAAGTATTAAATGGAGAAGGCTCGGATTGGCTAGGCATAACAAGTGATGTGCATGGGTCAATCCTAGGCAAATTCTTTTTATGATATATATAAATGACCTAGAACTCGGTCTCATATTAAAGATCTCCAAATTTGCTGATGATACTAAAGTAGGAGGTAGAGCTTTAAACAGGTGGGACTGCAAAATGATTCAAAGAGACCTTAACTTACTACCAGAGTGTTCAGACAGATGGCAAATGAAGTTTGATGTAGACAAATGTAAAACTATGCACTTTGGAGACAAGAATATACATTATTATTACAAACTATTTGGAAACTCTCAAAGTAAAGGAAATGAAGAAAAGGACCTTGGTGTTGTCATTAGCAACAATCTGAAGTACACTAAACAGTGTTAAGCAGCAAGTAAAAAAGGCAACCAAATGTTAGGCAAAGTCTTTCATAGCCAGGAGCATAGATTACAAGACACCAGAAACAATTCTCAAACTTTATATTTCTCTAGTAAGACCACACCTTGAATATGCAGTCCAGCTTTGGTCCCCAAACTTTAAAAAAGATGAGGAAAAACTAGAGCAAGTACAAAGACACGCAGCAAAATTGATCCCATCCCTTAGAAATCTGGCATAAGAAGAGAGGCCAAAACAATTGGATCTCTTTCCTTAAAAGATGTAGACTTTGCTGTGACTTAATACAAGTATTCAAAATTCTGAACAAGTTTGAGAAAGTAAATCACGAACATTTTTTTTGAAATACAAGAAAATATGGTTACCAGGACAAATGGAATAAAACTTAAAGGTACAAGATGTAGTATGGACTTGGGAAAAAGCTTCTATTCCTATTGGTGTGTTGAGCACTGGAATAAGGTACCGTCAGATGTAGTGGATGCTAAGACCATAGATACCTTCAAAAGTCATTTAGACAAGTATTTTATATATTCAGGTCAACTGAGAAAAATGCCAGAAATAAACTGTATAAGCATTAGTGGTAATGGGGACAGTAGAAGGCTAATGTGCAACAGTGGGGAGTCGGTATTATCTTGTCAAGTTAACCTTTCTTTTGACCAGATAACCCCTTTATGGGCCAATTAGGCCTCCTGTTGTCTGTCTTTCTCATTTAAACTCATGTACAGAGAAATTAAACAGTAAGGACATTGAAACTACAAGAAGGGAGTGGGAAGGTTAAACTTTGTCATCACTCAAAGACTGTAAATGGCATTTTACTGATTATTAATGTTCACAGTGGTTGGATGGGGCTGTAGTTGTAATGGTCTGTATGCACTCAGCGTGGGTGTGGTACTGAACTAAAGCTTGGGGACGGGGGATTTCTGATGGTAAGATTTGTGCAGCAGCATCTTCTCAAAGTTTTGAAAAAGGTCTATGTTACGTTTAAAGAGAAGGACCAACAAATTTTGTTAAGCTCTTCTTTGTAGGTTAAGAAGGACCAAAGATGTTCTTGAATTCCTTCTTTTGCACTAGTCTGCTACTTAGTGGATGGAGAGGTGTCCTCTTTTTTTTTTTTTTTTTACATTGGATGTTCCAGTCACAGAGAAATCCACATGAAGACTGGGCCTTAATTGAAATATAGAGAGGTTAATAAAAAGGGAAAAAAAAGAGACAAGGAAAAAGTATTTAAAGATTTTAGAGGAAGTGGAAAGCTTTTCTTTTAAACTGTGTTAATTCATGATTATTGGGAAAGACATAATAGGGTAGAGAGTTCCAAAGCTTCAAGGTGTAGGGAAAGAAACAGTTATAAAAATGGCCCGCCCTTGAATTGCCAGTGGCCACACAGTAATCATGTGATGCAACAGTTTGCTGAGTATATCTTGGTCTAGCTAATTGTAGGGGCATACAAGCATTTAGCTCTCATGAACAAAAATAAGGTAACACTTGCATAGGAGGGAAAGTGAACCATAATTGCAGCATAGGGCAAGTGAGCCAAGTTATAAAGTTAGTCTGAGAGAGTTGATAAGTCAGACCACTTTTGACTCAGTTCTGTCAAGAAAGGATATAGAGCTAGAACCACCCCAGATGTAAGAGTAGTACTCCATCCAAAGATGGATCAGACTTTTGTATGAATGGAGCAGCTTTATGGCAGAAAAGAAATTTTGACATCTAAACAGGACTACCAGTTTCTTAACAGCAGACATATCTATTTCGATAATTTGAGGTTTCCAAGATAGTGTAGATGTTGCAGTAATATCAAATTTGTTCTTTTTCAAGAACTACTATATACAGAGTCACCAAAAGAGAGAGGACCGGAATTTCTGATGGATATAAAAGCAGAAACTTAGAGGTATTAGATTTAACCAGATTTTGTCTGCTCCTTTGAGATATCTTGTCCAAATCTGAGTTTATTAATGGAGTTGTCAAAAAGAAATGCAGATTGAGAGAGAGAAGAAGAAGCAGGTCTGAAGGACATGGAGGAATACAGTGTTGAGTCAACAGCATGGGTGCATTTGTTTTTTATAGAAGAAAGAAAATTGATAGAAATGAGAAAAAATGTAGATGGGACAGAACCTTAAGAGACACAGCTGTTAGTGGAGAAAGGGGAGAAGCTGATCCATCCAGAACCACAGAGATAGACTGGCCAGAGAGGACGCTAGATACGAGGAAGCAAAGTGAGGGAGGAGAGCTTAGAGGTGAGAGCCAGATACCACATTCTGTCAAAAGTTTTGGATATATCCAGGTCAACTACACAGGGTTCCCCAAAATCATTTAGGGATAATGACTAGACATTAGTAAGAGAGGAAAGAGTATCACCAGTGGATCTCACTTAACAGAAGCCACACTGATGATTAGAGAAGACTGTGATATTTAAGGTGTTGGAAGATACAGGACTTGAGGAGGGATTCAGAGATTTTGGAAATAGCAGATGTCAAAACAACAGAACGATAGTTAAAGGGTTAGAATGGTCATCCTTCTTAGGGATGGGATGTACCAGTGCATTCTTCCAAGAAGAAGGAAAAAAATGATTTTTAAACAGGAATGGAACGAACAAGCAAGCGCCAGTGCAAGTTGCGAGATTTACTCTCAGAACACAGGGATGGATGCCATCAGGAACATAAAACTTGCTTGTTTCCAGAGAGAGAGAGAGAGAGAGAGAAGTACTTTTGGACAGTTCAGAAAGATTTTACAGGGAGGGGCTTAGGATTAGTAAGAGGATAATCATGGGGTGAAGGAATGATAGAGTTATCCAAGGGAGAGTTAGAAAAATGAGGAAATGGAAACCAAAGAGAGTTGCTTTGTCTACAGGAGAGACAGCTGTAGTACCACCAGAATGGAAAAGTGAAGGATAGTTTTTACCAGTGCCCTTAGCTGAAGAACAGAAAGACCTTTCAGTTGATGAAAGTGAGAGGTTATCACACTTCCTTGGAATAAAGGAACCCCTTGCCATACAGATAATGTACTTGCAGTGATTACGGTCTGTGGTAGATGCTGAAAGGGATTCAGAGGAAGGAAAGTTTTCCCAGCCTGATATGCCTGATCCCTTGCCTGAAAGGCCTCAGAACAGGAATGGTTTAACCATGGATTGGAAGAAGTGGTCATCTAGAAGAGAGGAGATAAATGCTTCCATTCCTGCAACAATAACTCCTTTTATGCATTTGGCAGAGACAGAAGCATCACCCATAAGTGACAGTAATCTACCCAAGGAAAGTCAGAGGGGAAGGTGCCATTAAAGAAAATACATTTGTGAGATTGGGGTCAGATGAACCAAGTGGGTGTGAGATTGTTTTGCTACAGCACAAATAATTAGAGTTGAAAAAAGATTCTTGACATTAGGTTAGTGGTCACAGCAATCAGGAATATGGGTGATACTTGGATTTAGATAATTGAGAATGGAGAAATTGAGAGTTTCAGTCCCTATAATAAATGTTGATATCAAGGAAGAGGATCTTGGCTTGCAGGTGAGAGAATGTCACGGCCTCATAACAGGAGTTTAGATAGTCGTAGATAGTTATAAGATTTGTAGAATTAGGAGACCAGTAGATGAAACAAAGGAAAGTAGTATAAGTTGGGAAACAGACCATGAGCCTGGTAACATCAGAGTTTGGAGACTCAAAGTCCTTGAGGCACACCATAAGTGTGTTGATGGAATAATCACAGACACCAGCTTTGAACTGGAAACATGAGTGGATATTATAGTTGGAGATGAGAAAGGGTCTAGTGAGAACATCATTTGTCAGTTGGGTCTGAGAGAGAAGTTAGATATTAGGAGAGGTATTAGACAGGTTGCTAGAGGTTACTAGAAAGACCATGAATGTTAGTAAACAGAAAAAGAGGGAAGAGTTGTGGGAGGGGTCACTATTACTACTACTGTCTGAGCCCTCTTCTCACTGGCAGTAAAGTAGGGTAGGAACCCAGATATTCTTAGTACCCTGTGATGCTAGGGACTAGGAGCCATAAGTTTTTTGGACTCTACCATCATCGCATTTAAAAATGATTTTGTAGACAAGAGATGGAAAGAAAACTCATGCGAAGAATATAAGCGAGATTTGAATAGGTGTATGATGCTGGTAAGGAGATGGCAGGACTAGCATGGTAGTCCCATTTTGATGATACAGAAAGTAAGACCAGCAGTCCTAACATAGAGGGTGTAAGATGGTTCTAGGCACCACTTTAACACTCCTGAGTCAGGTTGGTAGTACCACCCTTGGGAGCTGCTGTCAACAGCCTACTACCTGAGGAATTGTTTCATGAGTATGTTACAGGATATTCCTTGAGTTAGCTGGGGTATTGGGAGGGGCCAATACACTACCACCTGAGCCCTCCCTCTCACTGGTGGCAGAATCACACAAGAAAGTGTTGTCATAGGAGTATACCTTAGATTTGCTTGGGTTATGGGAGGGGCCAAAAATCTACTACCTTAGCCTTCCGTCTCATTGACAGCAGAATATCTTGAATCTCTGAAGAATGTAGTCATTGGAGGATTTTGTGATGGTGCTGACCTGTTCCTTTCAGCATAGTTTATTTCAAACATAACTCTTGAGAAGCTTAACAACCTTGACGGGACTAGAGTTTGATAAGACTTTAGGAGTACATGGAAAGGACAGGGAACAGAAAGTCTGACAGTCCATGGCAAGGTTATCTGTTAAGTTTTAGGCATGACATAGTGACAGGTTAGTAAAGCAAAAGGCAGAAGACACTTCCCCACCCACATCTCCCTTTGGCTTAGCTGCTGGCAGGAAAAAGATGAAAAAGAATTATCTTGCAGTATAGGGGAACATACTGTTCTGGAAATTTTTATAAGAAAGTGTAGAGTAGAGAAAGGTTTTATATCAATTTGCTGATCATTGCACAGTGGCTGGATTCTGAAAAAGAAAGATTGGTTAAAAGATAAAGGTAAAAGGTATTGGACAGTGGACTGGAGAAAGGTTTTATATCAGTTTCCTGATCATTGCACAGTGGCTGGATTCTGAAAAAAGAAAGATTGGGTTAAAGATAAAAGTAAAAGGTACTGGACAGTGAGAAGAAGGATTATTTAGTGATAACAGTTATCATTGAAGTATTTTTCTATCCTTGATTTGCATTTAAGACATCTGAAGGTAGTTTATTCCACTGTTCAGCTACTGTGCAAGTGAAAAACTTTTGCCACATTGCCATTACATCACTTTTATCTTCATACAAGTATTTCTGGTCACTGAACCCGTGTCTAAAGTGTCACAGCCTCTGTCTAAATTTCTTATGTTGTTGATATTTAAGAATTTAAGAATCTTCAGTTTGGTCTTGGAGTCTGCACTTTTTAAGTGGGAATATTTCAGGCCTTTGAGTCTATCCTCAAGGTTTTTTCTGAGTTTTACAGAAGTTCCCTGCCATCCACTGGGGTTGGTAAAATCATGATTGGCATGGTACAGAGCCTGTGGGCAGTAGGGGGGTTGGGGGAAAAAGACCTATTATGAACACTAATAGATTGAATATATGCATGCTGTACTTCAAAAAAACATGCTTATTCTATAAAAGTATGAAGATATAATGTACAAAACTGTAAGCTAAATATATATTGACAGAATGTCACTACTGTTGCTGCACCTTCATACTCCTACAAAGCAGCCTGCCTATACACATTAGAGGCTACTTTGATGCTTACCCTAGCAATACCATCTGGTTATGACACTCCTATATCTCCCTAGAAATGATCTTTCAAGCTGGGCCACAAGCAACCTATGACCACGTAGCACTCTCCCAGTGCATGGATAAGATTATGGTGGTGTCATGGAAAACCATATATACTCAAAGCTTGTTGCCATGTTTTGTAAAATGGTATACATTTTTCCAAGTATGTGTAATTAAAAAGTGATTGGCATTACTGTTTGACTAGAACTGAAGAGCTATTCCAAGTAAGGTCTGACGAGGGCATTATTTCATATGGAAGAAGCAAAGATTGGCTTCTCTGATGTTATTTATGTAACTATGTCAGTTAGTTCATGAAAGATAAACTATTTTGGAAGAGAGTGAATGATATTAGAAGAATGGTTTTTGGGGGGTAAAAGTACCATGTATGAGTCTAGTGAATTATAGAAGAACAGATGAAATTTGAGATGGAGAGAATATTTTAAAGAACTGATTAGAGATGACAGCAAAAGAAAAGTGTCTAGTGGTACAGTAGGAATAGAGGTAAGAAGAGAGAGAATAGGTATATGGAAAAGGTAATTATTACAAAAGAGGAAGTAGAAAAAATATTCTAAGGAATGGAAAAACTGGAGACGTATGGAGTACTGATGAAGAATAGAGGTGAAACTTGTGTGGAGTGGACATGGAAAGTTTGTATGAAAGCATGAAAAGGTGGTCAGGTGCCTAATGGTCAGACAAAGATTAATTGGTCTCCCCTATAAAGAAAAGGGAAGTAAAAGTGAGTGTAAGAATTACAGAGGTTACCTGTTACTACACAGTAAAAATGGATTTTAAAGGATATTCAGTTCATCAAAATGGCTTTTATTTTTTTTGCTTTAAATAGTTTGATAGGCCAACTATTAAAAAGAAAATGTATTGTCACTGTTCAATTGAATGGATACCAAGAAGGTATAACAACTGATTATGAAAATTGGTCTTTGTTGGCCTTTAAGACCACATTCTGGTACTCTTTGATCCTGCCTGTGATCCTGAGGTAGCTTTATTATGATATGTGGCAGCTAGGTTGCATATTTTGAGTATGTGCAGTGAGTTTGATATACAAAGCTAGGATGTTCTTTGGTGACTTCAAAATGGCCTTCAAGACCTTACCCAGATTCTGAAGTATATTATGCCTAGAACTCTGAACCTTGAAAGGTTTGTTTGCCATTAGGGCAGGGCTCTGTTACACTTGCATCCTGTCTTTAATTCTGAGTACCTTCATTATAGTTTGAGGTTACCATTTCACCTACTTTGAATGATTTAAGTGAGCTAATCTGTAAGGCTGGGATGCCCTTTGGTGACCTCAAAACAGCCTTCAAGGCAACATGCAGTAGTTTAAAACTTTGCCCAGGTTCTTAAGTACCTGTACCCAATATCTGGGTTTCTGTTACATTAAGGTGCATTCTGTCTATCTATATCTCTGACGTCCTTTCTCTCCAGGAACTCCGTCAAGGGGATGGCCATGGCAGAGAAATCTCCATAACTGGTGAATCCAGTGCCTCTTCTTAGTTTTTAGTCCCTCACCCTTAACAGGCCACTGGCTGAAGGCAACTCTAGCACATTGTTTCTAGAGACTCCTACCCAATCTTCCTACTGATGGTTTTACCTAATGTTTTTACCCAATGTTCCTGTCTGTTGTTTCAATATACTACTTCTACCTAATACTCCCACATAATTTTTCTACCTGCTACTTTGACCTAATGTTTCTACCTAGTGTTTTTGCCTAATGTTCTTATTTTCTACTGCTATCTAATGTTTCTACCATTTTGCTAAAAGACAGAGATATCGCATAGTGCTCTGGAGGAAGATTTAGGCTACATAGAATGAATTGTGTGAGTTAAGTGTTGTCAAGGGTTATGTAGGATGAGGGATGATGTATGTTTGTAGACAGAATGCCAGCAGTCTACGTGTGGGTGATGCAGAAAGAATGATAATATTTCTGAAAACTGAAAGGTACCTTTGATGGGCTTTAAGACCAGGCTCTGGTACCCTTGGATTCTGCCTTTGATCCTGAGATACCTTTATCATGAGTTGAGTCTGTTAGGTTGTGTATATTGAATGACAGCAGTGCTAAGTGTAATATGTAGGGCTTGGGTGGCCTATAGTGGCTTCAAGATAGCCTTCAAGGCCTACTTTAAGTTGGAATAAAACCTTTCCAAGCATATTGAAATAGCATTGTTTTGGAATGATCTTTGTTAAATTGTGTAGGTGTTGAGTATTTGTGTACTAGGCAGCAAGTTTTGTTATATTTGCTTTTTACAAGATGAATGACCAGGCGGTTGTGGTATAGTTTAGGATGCAACTAATAAATTTTTGTAGAGGATACTAAGGGATTCTTTTTCTTGTCCATATCTGGTAGCATTAAGTGTTTTGAAGGTGCTTACTTTGTTTGTTGCCTTTGTATTGATGTTTGTGGTGTGAGGAGGAATGCGAAGTCATACGTGATGCCCTGAGTAGTTGGACTTTTTTTTTTTGAGTGGGAATGATTGCCCATCCCAGATGGAATCATGTCTGTGGACATAAAACCACATAATGTTGCACATTTATTGTTGCTTGTACTGTGCTGTGATGAGATTGTTAGAACATCTGCTTATAAGAGGCCTTTTACTCTGATCTTCACGAAGTGATGAAAGGTTATCTGGGAAAAGATTGAAGAGATCTGGAGAAAAGGTACTCCTTGGGGAACTCCATTGTAGAGTTAGTGGATTTTAGAAGTGGAGCCTTTTTAAGTGACTCTGGCTTGGCAGCCAGCCATGAAGTTGGTTAAGTTTTTTTACTGAGGTGGACGGCGATGTCAAGTATCTATCTATCTATATCTCTGATGCCTGCTCTCTTTGGAAACTCTCTCAAGTGGTTGGCCATGGCAAAAGAGTCTCCAGAACTGGTGAACTCTGTTGTGGCTTCTTAGGCTTTAGTGGCTCACCCTTAACAGGCCACAAGCAGAGGGAGCTCTAGCACAGTATTTTTAGAGGCTCTTACTTAATGTTCCCACTAGCTACTATTACCTTATGTGTCTACCTGATGTTCTCACCTAATGTTCTAACCGGCTACTTCTACCTAAAGCTCCTACCTTCTACTTCTCCTTACTACTCTTGTCCAATGTTCTTACCTACTAAATCTACAAATTGCTCCTACCACTTTGTCAAAAGGTCAGGCTAGCACATAGCACACACCACAGAAAACTCTAGAGTCATGAAGAATGAGCTGTGTGAGTTAAGTGTTGTAAATTTTTTTTTTGTGACAAGGATAGATTATATGTTTGTAGACAGAATGCCAGCAGTGTATGTCTGGGTGAGGCAGAAAGAAAAGACAGTTACCTGGGTTGAAGTAGTGCAACTTAAAAACCACTGATGTGCTGGCTCACCACGCAGCAGTTACTGACCCTGCTGATATCCAGGCAGATATTACTGGTAGTATAGAGCAGTGTGGTTTCAGAAGTGGTAGAGGACATGTGGATCAGGTGTTTGCTTTGAAGAATGTATGTGAGAAATACTTAGAAAAGCAAATGGATTTGTATGTAGCATTT
>JAUUDZ010061228.1:0-10258 GCA_032361705.1 Panulirus versicolor | reverse complement strand
AACACTTCACTTCCTCCAGTTTTTCTCCATTCAAACTTACCTCCCAATTAACTTGTCTCTCAACCCTACTGAACCTAGTAACCTTGCTCTTATTCACATTTACTCTCAGCTTTCTTCTTTCATACACTTTACCAAACTCAGTCATCAACTTCTGCAGTCTCTCACCCGAATCACCCACCAGAGCTGTATCAACAACGAACAATAACTGACTCACTGCCCAAGCCCTCTCAACCACAACGGACTGCATACTTGCCCCTCTCTCCAAAACTCTTTCATTCACCTCCCCAACAACCCCATCCATAAACAAATAAAACAACCATGGAGACCTCACGCACCCCTGCCGCAAACCGACATTCACTGGGAACCAATCACTTTCCTCTCTTCCTACATGTACACATGCCTTACATCCTCGATAAAAACCTTTCACTGCTTCTAGCAACTTACCTCCCACTCCATATACTTTTAATACCTTCCACAACGCGTCTCTATCAACTCTATCATATGCCTTCTGCAGATCCATAAATGCTACATACAAATCCATGTGTTTTTCTGAGCATTTTCACATACATTTTTCAAAGCATCCTCTGAGACCAGTGCTCTTTTCCAATCAGATGCTCTGTACAAGCTTGACCCTCTCAATCAATACCCTCCCATGTAACTTCCCAGGAATACTCAACAAACTTATACATCTGTAATTTGGACACTCACCTTTATCCCCTTTGCCTTTATACAATGGCATTATGCATGCATTCCACCAATCTTTATTATTATTTACTTACTTTGGGCCTCTTTATTTATGAATTCATCTACTTGTTTTTATATGAAAAGTTGTTGTAATTATCAAGATTCCTGAAGTATGATGAGGAAAAGAAAATCTCAAGTTTATTGGATATTCCTGTCAGGCCATGGGATTCACCATTGGAGAGCTCTTTCCCTTTGTCCAAGTTTTGCTTCACCATTTGGTAGGATATCTCATTTCGAGTTAACTTTATTATCTAAAATCTATAGTTAGTGTCTTACTGCTTACAATGTTTTCAGAATCTTCTCTTATGAATGAATCAGAGTTTTAGGATTATAATTTTTTCTTCTTGACAGTATTGATGATTAATGATTCAGAGTTTTAGGGTCAAATTTTTTTCCTAAAGACAGTCTTAAGGCATAACACTAGTTTTATAAAGATTTATTCTGAAATTTTTTTTGTGCTTGCCAGTGTCATGCAGTGCATGTGCATTTTCAGATGTTTGAATTCTTTCCAGGAAGATATGTCTGTATCCAGGCTGCTTGTTTCACAATCCCCTATGCTAATTGAAACAAAATGTCTTTATCACACAAGCTAGAGTAATGTGCAACTTTTCTCCTGGTAACCATGGACATATGGTCAGTGACATTTTCATACGATTCTTTCATTGGATCAGATGTTGGGGTAGATTACCCCAGTTGGGTTGTGGTAAGATAGGGATGGTGTTCAAGGAACGGACCCAGGTTGGAGGTCAAATTAGGTTAATTTGTTCAACTTTACCTTAGACTAATGTCATGCCTTAAATCCTTAAGAGTGTTTATTTGTCACAAGATTACTCATCTTGAACTTTGAGTTCAGCACCATTTGCATACCCTTATGGACAGAACTTTGTTCCTTTTGATAAAGTGGATGAACCCTCTAGGAAAATGTTGATCAAAATTGAGTGGACATTAAGTCTGACAAAGGCCCATGCTTGGTGATGTGGCAAACTGTAGCAAACAGTTAGATGTTTGAATTTTTCAAATTAAGGATGATGATACCCTTGAGTACAGTAACTTGACCTGTGCTCCATTGTCTCTGTAGGTGATCATTGTGATGCTCAAGATTTTCCACTACTGTGTAGGGTAATAAACTTTATTGAAAGTTAAATGTAACCGAGTGCAGTGTCTGCAAAAACAAAAACTTGTCTTCCTCCCCATACATTTTCAAAGGTGATGTCATTCTAACACTATTACTTTGTCATCTCTCCCATGGTTTTGATTACCATAATGCAAATGTCTTGGTCATGGAATTGGCAAGGTTCCTGAAGTATTTTACATCCATGTCTTGGATACATAGGGTATTGATCTGAATGAAGTGAGGCATGAGGTGTTGCTAAAAGCAGCCTAGTGATTGTACATCTTGAGCACCCACTATGCCTAGGAATTTCATTTTCTTGGCTTTAGATGAGAATTTGGTCTTTCTTCTTGGAAAGGTAAGAGCCAACCATCTTGAAACATATACACAAGGAAAACAGCACAAAGTCCCTAAATGAAGTGGCATCCTGGAAGAGTAAAGAAAGAACATTGTGTCCTCCAGATATCTGAGGCATGCTGAGGTGGGTTGCTGCTGTTCACACCATTAGAAACACCAGCCTCTGTGACCAGATGTATAATGATTTCATTTTGAGAGTGTCACATGCTCCTACCCACAATAAACCTTACCTGTGTATCACCTTTGAAAATATATGGGGGCTGACAATGTTTTTTTGTGGACACTATCGTTGATGGAATTCATAGGATACCTAAATATCAGGGGTTTCATGAATACATTATCATTTTTTTATTTTTATACTTGATTGCCGTTTTCAGTGTCAGCCAGGTAGCGTTGAGAACAGAGGACCAAGCATAAGAGGGAATATCCTCACTTTTCACTCCATCCTTCCACCTGAAATTTGGTCTCCCACTTCTCATTCCCTCAACCTCTCACACATATATCCTCTTTGTCAATCTTTCCTCACTCATTCTCTCCATGTGACCAGACCATTTCAACACACCCTCTTCTGCTCTCTCAACCATACTCTTTTAATTTCCATACATTTCTCTTACACTTACATTACTTACTTGATCAAGCCACCTCACACCACATACTGTCCTCAAACATTTCATTTGCAACACATCCACCCTCCTCCATACAACCCTGTCTACAGCCCATGCCTCGCAACCATATAACATTGTTGGAGCTACTATTCCTTCAAACATATATATTTTTGCTCTCCAAGATAACATTCTCTCCTTCCACACATTCTTCATGCTCCCAGAACCTTTGCCCCCTCCCCCAACCTGACTCACTTCTGCTACCATGGTTCAATCTGATACTCCATCCACTCCCAGATATATAAAACACTTCACTTCCTCCAATTCTTCTCTCTTCAAGCTTCCATCCCAATGTAGTTGTCCCTCAACCCTACTGAACCTAATAACCTTGCTCTTATTCACATTTACTCTCAACTTTCTCTTTTCACACACTTTTCCAAACTCATTCACCAGATTCTGCAGTTTCTCACTCGAATCAGCCACTAGAGCTGTATTATTAGCGAACATTAATTGACTCACTTCCCAGGCCCTCTCATCTCCAACAGACTGCATACTCTCCCCTCTCTCCAAAATCCTTGCATTTACCACCCTAACCACCCAATCCATAAACAAATTAAATAACCATGGGGATAACACACCCCTGCTGCAGACCGACCTTCACTGGGAACCAATTAATCTCCTCTCTTCCTACTCGTACACATGCCTTACATCCTTGGTGAAAACTTTTCTTTGCTTCCAGCAGCTTACCTTTTACCTTCCACATCATATACTCTTAAGACCTTCCACAAAACATCTCTGATAAGTGGTACATAAATTCACTTGCTGCTAATCAAATGAACAGCTTTGATTATTTTTTGTGTACAATGATAATGTTGAATACCATTGTGCATTTTATAAGAATGATAGTAACTATATCTACATAAGAAGATCTTGGAAAAGTGACAAATATTTTTAAAAATGAAATGTTGCTATTTGACTATGGTTTTTATTTCTTTAGTTCTTCAGGTTAAGTTATGATAGTGACAATACAGAGTACAGTATTATGTACATTATGATTTATTTACATCAAAATTTACTGAAGAAATTGGCTATATTCTAAATCGAAAAGTTAAACCCTGTAGCTAATTATCAAGTCTTCCACATCAGTGGAATACAGTCTATTCCTGGGAGGTTTTGTCCTTGAACTTTCTTAGATTTATGCCGTTTTTGTGCTGGAACTGATGTAGTTGAGCTGGTTGACAGAAGTAGGTTGTATTAAAATGTCACTACTTAAACATACCTCTGAGGCATCATGAATAGTATTCATCATGTCCTCAAACTCACTCCCACTTGCAGATGTCAAAATGGCTTCAGTTTCTGCATCATTTCCATCTCTCTTCCTCTTACTACCCATGACTACAGAGAAAAAAAAAGTGGAAATCATGACTGCAAAGATAAAAAAAAAACACTGTTTTGTACCTTAGTTTGTAACCTATGTCCTGTATCAGCATAAAGCATTATAGTCACATAATAGTGATAGATAGTTGACTGATAAAATCAATAATATCAAGATCAAAGCACAAGGTAAACCGCACAAAACTGAAGTGGCTATGTACTCACTGCATAATCAGTCAGCTGATTGAATGTAAACATACACTACACTGCTTACGCCCACCAAAACTTGTCTTACATATGCTTATAAGAAGACATTAAACTTCCTTATGAGTATCATTTGGTAATGTAACATCTGTAGTGCCTGAAGTTAAGAATCCAAGCTGATGCATCGTATGCATGGACTCATAGTGAAGAAACACAAGCACAATATCACAAGCACTGACATATATAGGTATTTTAGTAGTAGGTATGTAGAGAGGAAGGAGAGTGGTTCAAGATGGAGGTGGGTCTACGTCAAAGGTGTATGATGCCACCATGGCTCTTTGATTTATGTGTGGATGGGCTGGTGAGGGAGGTGATTGCAAGGGTCTTAAGAGAGAGGGGCAGGTATGCAGTCTGTAGGGGGTGAGGGGGCTTGGGAAGTGAGTCAGTTGTTTTCTGATGACATGGCAGATTTAAATGAAAAACTGTAGAAGTTGGTGCCTAAGTTTGGATGAGTGTGTGAAAGGAGGAAGTTACAAGTAATTCTGAAGAAAAGCAAGGTTATTATTAGGTTTAGGAGTGCAGAGAGACAGGTTAGTTGGGAATGAGTTTGAATGGAGAAAATGTAGAGGAAGTGGGGTATTTTAGATACATGAGAGTGAACATGGCAGTGAATAGAACCATGGAAGTAGAGGTGAGTCTTAGGGAGGGTGAGTGGGTGAAGGTCATGGGAGACGTGAGGAATGTGTGAAAAGAGATGTTATTGTCTGGGAGGGCAAAAATAGGCATGTTTGAACATACATATTGTATGGATGTGATACATGGACTGTAGCAGAAAATTTACAGAGGGGGTTATGTATGTTGGTAATGAAATATTAGAGGACTTTACTTGGTGTGAAGAGGATTGATTAAGTTATGATAGGATAAGAGAGAGGTGTAGAAAACAGAAGAGTATGGTTGAGAGAGCTGCATAGGGTGTACCAAAATGGTTTGGACATATGAAGGAGGGGTTGACAAAGAGGATATATGTGTCAGAAGTGGAGGTGACAAGTAGACTTGGGTAGACCAAATTGGAGGTGGAACAATGTAGTGTGTAAGATTTTGAGTGTTCAGGGCCTTAACATGCAGGAGGGTGAAATGGGCACAAGGTAGAGTTATTTGGAGTGATGTGTATACGTGGAGTAGTGTACTGTCATTGGATAGAACTAGGGCATATCAAGCAGCTGGGGAAAACCATGGAAAGGTCTATAGGGCCTGGTTGTGGATAGGGGATTGTGGTTTCAGTGCATTACACTTACAGCTAGAGAATGGATGTGAGCAAGTGAGGACTTTTCTACATCTGTTCCTGATGATACCTTGCTGTTGTTGGAAGTGGTGAATAAGTATAAAAGAAAGGGTATGTTTTCAAAATGTTAGGGGGCATTTAATAATACAGTAAATCAGAGGATATATACTTAATACTGAATATGTCTGTAAGATGTAGCATGTAACATTCACTAATGATTAGATAAAATCATTGTAAAAACGTGGAGAGTGAGATCAGCTTATTATGTGGTTGGTCAGCTGGCATATGTATACAAATATTGAAAGTGTTATTCACATGTTGGTATGAGACAGTTGTAGAAGGTAAAGTTTGTTTGAAGCCGTGGGATAAGTCCAATTGTTATAGTGAATGGGAATAAATGTGACAGCAGATACATTTGGTTACACATCAAAAGGGTTGACTCCTTAATCCTGAAAATGTGAAATTTTTGCATTACTATTCAATTGTTTTTGAAAAACATTGTATTCGTTTTTACTGCCGCTTGCTGACATCCATTTTCTACACATAATTTGCTATATTTATTTAAAACCCACCTTTAGAATTCTGTCTCTTTTCACTTGCTGTAATTCAAAGACATATTTTGTCATTTATCCTGTTCTGCATACCTCTGTTCTGTATGTTCATAGCACTAAGGAACAATATCTTTGGGAGTATTGATCTGTTTTCTTTGATAGAGTCGTTTCGGTAAATCTGTATCTCTATTCTACTCTATTTTTTTTCCTAAGTCCTCATTCATTATGCAAGAAATCCATCGTACTTAACTGGATTTGTATTTTACTAGCCATTTTTCCATTAAACACCCCTCTATGTTCCACTTCTATTACACATGTCTTTTGCATTGTAATCTTTCTTGGTAATGTACCATGGTAGTAACTCCTTTTTTTGATATATTTTGTGATATTTATTCTTTGACATTGCTCAAAAAGTAATTGGGGTATTGAATTCTAAGTATTGATTTGAGTCTGCTCTTTTGCAGATTGATGCCATATGTAGACTTTTTAAGCTCCACAAGATTCTGGTATTACTTTCATAGTTTACACTCACTCACATTGCTTTTTTTTTATGAATATATAAATGTACACTAATTTTCCGTGAACATTCAGATGTGTTTATCTATTTACATATTTGTTTAATTTGCATGAGTTTTTGTGGCATTATGCAGTTTCTTTACTTAGTATTAAGAAACTGAAAATAAGTAGTTTCTGTTAAAAGTTATGCTGTAAAATGCTTTTTGCTTATTGGTATGATTGAATATTTAAATTATTCCCATAAACTAGAGAATGCTGCTCTGGAAAGTTTTTTTTTTTTGCTAGATGTTTTCTGATACCTTAGGCTGTTGTGCATTTGAGCATTTTTTTCTTTTGTTCACTCTGGCATTATGCTGATTATGCAGTGTTTTAGATATGCTCAGATATCCTCATGCTGTATGCAAGTAAATCCAGCAGTATAATGTGGATGAAGAGCTAATACAGGTGTTGGAGACAAAGATAATAAAGTACGACTATAATTGTGGATGAAGAGCTAATATAAATGTGAAATTTATTAAGCTGCAACACAGTAATCTTGTCACTCTTCTATTATTGACCCTATACAGTACATATCCTCTTTATACATAGCATATTGATCGGAAGATGCTTCCTTACTCATTGGTTTGGTATTTAGGTTATGGAATATGCTTTAACTAACTTTTAACATATTACAGCCAAATGATCCAACAGTGCTCAGCAATGTGTTCCAATGTAAGCCACATAAATAGTAGCCATTTTTAATTATATTTTCAAATGCATTTTTTTGAACTGACAAAACGCATGACCAATGTCTGTATATATTCTCTGTAATTGATTGTCAGCAAATTCCTTTCACTTATCATAGAACAGTACTACACTATGTATTATTTATTATGATAGGTTTATTAATGGATAGAATGATGAGAAAATATGAGCAATCTTAATCCCTATGATAATAAATTTATGATAAGTTTATTAATGGATAGAATGATGAGAAAATATGAGCAATCTTAATCCCTATGATAATATGTAAAGTGCTGACTGAATTTGATTTAAAACATTTACTGAGATAGTTTTGGCATCATTATTGTGACCATTTAGGATTGTCTGCAGTCCAGTGATCTTAGCGATTTTTATTGTGTATTGGTTAAGAATGCCAAAACAAGATTAATAGTTATTTAAGTAATAGATCAGAAAAGAAAAAGTCATTAGTTGTTACAACTCATTAAGTTACCACACTGTTGGATTATAATGCATTTTCATAATTGCTAATATGTTATTATTGGTTGCAAGGGATATGTACTGTGATAGATCCTCAGAAGTGTTTGAAAAAAATCATATTCTTTGAAGTAGATCTTTAGTGTATCTTTTATAATGGTCCCAGATCAGTTTATAGAACTTCATGTATTTTACTGCAGTCCTTTGGTTATTGTGAATTATGGGATTATTCCTATTTTCATGTTTTAATTTGAAAATTAACAATATATTTTAGTATTTTATTCTTGATCTAGAACCATCTGCGAGTTAGTGATAACTGCCTTTAGGATTACAAAGGTAGGCTGATCAAATGGCTCTAGTTTATTCATATCTTTCTATGGAACTTATTTAATTATTCAAAGGCATGATAGAAAAGAAATTTGATTTGGAGCCATTTGACTAACTAATCATTCACCATATCACAAACATTATCTAAAAACTTATCCTTTCCTCTTCATTAGTATCAACATTAACCTTTGTCATTCCTTCTCTGTGTGTTCTCTTGGGTATGGTGATTGTTTTGGCACAATGATTGGGTTGCGCTGTCTGCAATCGACCCTCGGCAACATTGTCGTAAGTATAAGGATGCACCAATTTTATTAAGTGTATATATTGAGCTGTGTTCTTAGCTTGCCTTTGGCTGATGCTGTGCTTGATGTTGCTGAGTTTTGCATTGTTTTGTACCAGATCTTGAACTAATAACCATTTCATAAAAGGTATATTTGATTTTTTATGTAAATATAATGTTTTGTCATGTTTCAACAGCCTTTGAAAGTTTTTCATATAACATAGTTATCCAAATGGAGAAAAAGAATTATACAGGAGCTGTTGTGAACATCAGAGAATTTTAGATATTCGTTTACTTTTGTATATTAGTTTATTATCTAATTGCAAAATCCCTCTTATGGAGCTCCTGCAGCTTCAAGGTCGGTTGTTCTCAAGTCAAGAGAAGGAAAATGCTAGACTCCTTTAGTGTGGGAAGTTCTTGGACGAGACTGAACTCCTTTTTCTTCCATTGATGATGATACACCCCTGCTGAAGGGGACTTTTCACATGTGGTGTAACCATGTGCAGCCACAGTCCAGCAAATACATTTGCAAAATTTTGATTTTGAAATAGTTTAGATTGTGTTCACTTCCATAAACATGCTTGCCATATGAAATAGATATCAAAGTGAAATGCTCGGGCTATATGAAATTGTTGAATGCCTATTACTTATAGTCTTCAAAAAGAAAAAAAAGCATATTTGGATGAACATTACTTTTTGATATATGTTATTTTGATATGTGATTATCAGAAGCTAATTTTAAGGAATACTGGGAACTGCAGTTTTCTCCAAACATGCCATGTAAACCTGTGAATTATGCTGAATACTGCCATATGTAGTCACATGTGTTTTGAGTGTTTACAAGCACAGTCCATCTGTATATTGGTCATATTTCACATAGTATATTTTTCCTCTCTCATTAGGTAGAATATTTCAAGCAAAAATTGACATTATACATTAATCTTTTTTCATTTCTATTAATATAGCTTCATCAAATGTTAATTCTCGTTGGAGATAGTATAGTGAGATTCAGATAATTTTTACCACTCCATTGTGAGGCATAACATGTTGGTGGTCACTGCTGTTTATTGTTTTTCTTTTTGTCTTGTTTTTATCCTTCTGAGCAATAATTGAATCATGTTTAAACTTTTATTGATAGACTTGGTGTAAAAGGTCACCTTGAAATGCTGTGTTGTATGTGTTTTGCACATGCTTATATGAATATGTACGTTTGGCGGTTTCTTGGACCATCCTCTAGGTTGATACATGTGACATTTACATGTAGTATGCCTGTAAGAGCTCGTACAAACTCTAGTGGATATTTATATTATTTATTTACTTTGCTTTGTCGCTGTCTCCCGCGTTAGCTAGGTAGTGCAAGGAAACAGACGAAAGAATGGCCCAACCCACCCTCATACACATGTATATATATACACATCCACACACGTAAAATATACATACCTATACATCTCAATATATACATATATATATATACACACAGACATATACATATATACACATGTATCTAATTCATACTGTCTGCCTTTATTCATTCCCATCGCCACCCCGCCACATATGAAATAACAACTCTCTCCCTCCCTCATGTGTGCGAGGTAGCACTAGGAAAAGACAACAAAGGCCACATTCGTTCACACTGAGTCTCTAGCTGTCATGTAATAATGCACTGAAACCACAGCTCCCTTTCCACATCCAGGCCCCACAGAACTTTCCATG
>JAUUDZ010061216.1:0-20757 GCA_032361705.1 Panulirus versicolor | reverse complement strand
GGGGGGGGGGGCGGGGGGGGGGGGGGGGGGAGGGGGGGGGGGGCGGGGCCTGGGCAGTGTGGTGCCCCGCTGGTCGCCGCCGCAGCTCGGCTGTGCCCTCGCCACTCTCAGTAGCACCCGCGCCGCCGCCGCCGCCGCACCGTCAGTGCCGCCTCGTGTCGCTCGCCCGCCCTCACACACACCCACCTGAGAGCCTCCTCCAGGCCACGCCCAGGCTCAAGCTGCATCGCCTTTGGCACTTGTTTGGGTTGCAGCTCCCTGTTGACGGAAGTGTCAGCACCGTTGCCGTTGCTGCCAAAAGTTTGACAAGTGCTTCTACGAGCAGCTTTAAACGTGCATTTACTACAGTCATTCATGTAAAGCGGCGGAACGTGCAAGGGGAGCAGCTAGTTCCCTCGTGCAAGTGAAGAAAACGGATAGTGTTCGATGTTCCAGAGAGCTGTCATCTAAGATTCAGAATATAAGTTAATTGTTTGGTTGATTTAAGAATGGTGAACAGTATTGTTGTGGTTGTGAGGAAAATATGATCATCATTCTCACAGGTCAATAAGTGATACTCGAGGTGTAATATTGATGCATTTTCAAGTGAAGTCTATTTAAGTGCAAAATGGGTAATAGTGAGGGAAAGACAGGAGGAAGGAGGCACATTGAGCCACCACACAGCACGTCCAGGCCCCTTCCACCCTTACCTAGGGAGGAGGAGGAGGCGGCCGACGATCTAGACCTTGACTCGCCGCCTCCATACCCGCCTCCACCGCCACCAGGAGAAGAGAACAACAAGAGGTTCTCGTGGCGGCTCAGGGACTCCACCGTCTTTGGTCCGAGCGAACACAAGAGGCGCTCGTGGTTACTCAACTTCACCAACGGAGGCGACAGTAAGGCGACGGGTAAACTGGCGAAAGACGGTAAGGATGTCAATGATGTTCACATAAACACAGGTGCAGGTAGCAGGGAAATGTCGGGTGTCCCCGGTGTGAGAGGGTCAACTCATGACCCTCAAGAAGGGTCATGGAAAGTTGAAAGCAAAGTTGAAAGAAATAAGAACATGAATGGTGAGACTCACAGGTACACGTACAACATCACGAGCAAGGATACAACTGGGGACTCGCATGCAGACCGGGGTCACCCAACCTGGCAGATACGAGACGGCAAACTCATCAGCGTGAGTAAGGACATGGTCAGGGGAGAAGGCAGCGACGCCCCTGGATACAGTCTTCTCCATGAATGCGTCAAACACGACCAGGGAACCGATGTACCGTCCCTGGAAATTAGTGGCAAAACGAATATGAACGAAGAATTGAAAACGGTCATTGAAGAATTACGAGGAAAACCCACCGTAGAAGCCAAGACTACCGTCAAGACTGTGCCAGACGGCAAAGGGGGTTATGTTAAGGTCACAACCACTGAGAAGACTGTCTCATCACACGTCACTATCAATAGGACAGATATTAAATCACAGACACATAATGACTCGTTGAGTAAACTTGAAGCAGAGTTGAGTGCCTTGCTTTCCCCTGAGCTTGGCATGCATGGAAGGGCAGATATGCCCTCAATAAATGGCACAGACTTGGGACCTCAGACTTCTTTTTCTAGCGAAGGTGGGAAGGGATCAGGGTTACAGACAAATGGGGACATGATAGTTAGCAGTCAGACACATGGTCCACATATCAAGCAGTCTTACAACATATCAGTTACACCAAATCTTCCTCTTCCTGACATACAGGAATTCTCGGGTAAACGTGTTCCATTGCTCCCAGATGTTGTCAAGGTAGACCGAAAAGCAGGGTTAAGAATGAAGGGTTCTGTAGGAAGCAGTGACAGTTCACTTGATAATGAGTTAGACATCTCGGGTCACGAGACTGATTTTCGAGTAGATGGGCGAGGAGCTGACTTGGCTCTAGGGTTTGACAGGACCTCACCTGAGGCCAAACTAAAGAGTGATCTAGACTTCAGAGATGATATGCCACACATCAAAGGGGATCTCAAAGGCGATTTTTCAGTAACTGGAGATGTTCCTAGTCCCAAAGTAGCTGCTCCAGAGATTGATGTGGCATTACGCGGTAGTCCCAGACTACCAAGTGGTGAAATTCAGGGAACATTGAAAACCTCTTCATCAGCAAGTTCATTGTCGCTGGAAAAACCTGACACCAAGAAGAAAAAACCTACAATGGGACCATGTTCATGTTTAAGCACACCTAAGAAGTTGGGAAAAGAAGAACCGTATATGTCGGCTGATGTTAAAGGGCAAGGCAAAGGGGATCTGTCTGCTGAGAGTAAACCAGTAGATGTGAAAGCTAAAGGAGTAAAGATTGGCGAATCTGAAGGTAAAGCTGAACTTAGTGTTAAGGGTCCTGAAGTGAAAAAGAAGGATGGTACGGGACCCAAGGCGAAACTAGGATCCTGTTTTGGGAAACCGAAAACGCCAAGCATGAAAGGTAGCAAAACGGACCTCGACGTAGATGCTAGTGTTGACGTTGAGGCTCCAGGTGTTAGTGGGAAACAGCCTGCAGTACAAGCTGATGTGAGTGCAGAAACGCCAGATGTTGATATGAAGTTGGAAAAAGGTTCAGGGAAGAAAAAGGCCAAATTAGGCTCATGTTTTGGTAAACCAAAAGAACCAGAACTTGAGAGTGATTATGAGCCTGGTAAAATAAAAGGGAAAAGTTACACACTTACTCCAGACGTTCCTGCTGTCAAAGGCAAGGTTACAGCCGATGTACCAAGCATAGATATTGAACCACATATTGATGTGCAGATGCCGTCATCAAAAGTTTCAGGTGCTAAAGGTGGGGTCGACATAAATGCTGATGTACCCAAGATTGATGCATCTGTGAAGGCTGATATGCCTGATATACCGAAGGTGGAAGCTCATATGGAAGGAAAGAGTGGAGTACCCGGAATTGGTATTGAGGCAGGCGGCCTAAGAGGTCCGAGAGTGCATGGTAAGGCAGGTATCCAGGGAGATGTGCCATCCCTTGAGCCTAGATCAGTAGGTATGCACGCGAGTGGAGGCGCAGCTAACTATGACATGTCCATTGATAAACCTTCGATGACTGTCGAAGGTAAAGTTCCTGAATTTGATTGGAAGGGTCACTCAGGAGAAGTTAATCTCAGGGGAGACTTACCTGGAATTTCACTTGATGGAAATATAGAGAAGCCAAATATCACTGGAACTTCTCCCTCCTTGAAGATGGAAGGAGGTGTGTCTAAGCCCGACGTAGACATTACTACCCCTAAAATAGGACTGGCAGGGGGAATCCCTGATGCAAAAGTACATGTAGATGCGCCTTCCTTTAATGTGGATGGTGACATGCCTAATTTCAAATTGGAAGGAGAGTTCCCTAAGATGCAACTTGATGGAAAAGGGAATTTGCCTGAAATGGGTTATAAAGGGGAAAGTCCAGAAATACGACTTAAGGGTGATATTCCAGATTTCACACTGGAGGGAGAGTTACCAGAGATTCCAAAGGCGGAGGGTAACATAGGCTTAACAGGTACCGTTCCAACCTTCTCTGGTGAAATGAAAAGTATTGACAAAGACATACCATATACATCAACCCCAGCTTTAAAAGCAGAAATTAAAGGAGATCTGCCTACTTTTAAAGGCCCAGAAGTGGACATCTCAGGTCCCAGTTTACCAACAGGAAAGTTTGAGGGAGACGTTACAGGTCCCAGTATTGGTATTGCAGTTCCTGAAGGTAAAGCTGAAGTTGATATTGATTCTCCAGAAGTGAAACTGAAGGGAGACAAACCAAAAGCTAAATTTGGATCTTGTTTCGGCAAACCTAAGAGCCCTAAAATTGAAGGTGAATATAAGCCAGCTAAAGTTGAAGGTCCAGAGGCGAGTGCTGCCGTCAGTATGGAATCTCCAAAAGCCAAGGCTGATATCAGTGTTGAGTCTCCAGATGTTAAAGTAAAGGGTGATAAACCAAAAGGTAAATTCGGATCATGCTTTGGCAAACCCAAGAGTCCCAAAGTTGAGGCAGAATATAAACCAGGTAAACTTGACATTGAAGGACCAGAAGTTGGAGGCAGTGCTAGTATTGGAGCACCAGAGGCCAAAGCTGATATAAGTATCGAATCTCCCGAAGTTAAGGTGGCAGCAGGTAAAGCAGAAGCTGATATCGACATTGATTCCCCTGATGTGAAAGTGAAAGCAAGTAAACCCAAGTCTAAGTTGGGATCTTGTTTCGGTAAACCGAAAAGCCCCAAAGTTGAAGGTGAATATAAACCTGGCACAGTAGAACTTGAAGGCCCAGAAGCCAGTGTTGGCGCCAGTGTTAGCTCTCCAGAAGCTAAGGCTGATGTCAGCATTGATACTCCAGATGTGAAAGTGAAAGGAGATAAACCAAAAGCTAAACTTGGATCATGTTTCGGTAAACCAAAGAGCCCCAAAGTTGAAGGAGAATATAAACCAGGCAAAGTTGAACTTGAGGGTCCTGAAGTCAGTGCAGGAGCAAGTGTGAAAACACCAGAAGGTAAGGCCGACATTGACATTGAATCACCAGATGTGAAAGTGAAGGGTGGTAAGGTAATAGGAAAGCCAAAAGCCAAATTTGGATCATGTTTTGGTAAACCCAAAGGGCCTGAAGTTGAAGCCGCCTACCAACCCGGAGAAATCAAGCTTGAAGGTCCAGAGGTTCCAAAAATACGAGCTGAAGTACCTGCCATAGAGGGCAGAATTGAAGTGGTGCCTCCAAAACCAGCAATTAGTCCCTCAGTAGAAGTTAACATTCCTACAGTTCCAGAACTGAAAGGAGATTTTGATATGAACGTTGATGTACCAAAAGTTGAACCATCATTTAAGTTAGAAGGTGATGTTCCAGATATACCAAAAATTGAAGCTAAGTTAGGAGGGAAGGCTGATACTCCTCTCCTGGAATTTGAGGGAAATATTCCCAAAGGCCCTGGATTAAATGCAAATATTGATATTGACAGTAAGGTACCAGAATTTAAACCAGAAATTAAGCTTGACGGAGGCTCTCCAGAACTCCGTAAAGGAGATCTTGATTTTGACCTAGAAGGGACCATACCAGGTTTTTCAGGTGAAGTAAAGGGAGCGGGAATTGCAGTCCCCGATATTCCAAGTCCCGAAATTGACACCGATCTTAAGGTTGACTTACCATCTGTTGAAGGTCCTGAAGCTGATATATCATTGTCACCAGGTCTTAGTTTCCCAGAGGCTGAGGTTAAAGGAGACGTGAAAGCTCCAGAAGTATCTGCAAAGGTCAAGATACCACAGCCTGGTAAGGCTGATATTGATGTTGAAACTCCAGAATTTAAAGTGAAAGGAGATAAACCTAAAGTGAAACTCGGATCTTGTTTTGGGAAACCTAAGAGCACGGAAATTGAAGGTGAATATAAACCTGGTAAAGTTGATATTGAAGGTCCAGAGGCAGTTGTTGCTACTGGAGTCGTGTCTCCGGAAGCTAAAGCAGAGGTAAGTGTTGATTCTCCAGATATCAAGGTAAAGGGAGGAAAACCCAAGACCAAACTTGGATCCTGTTTCGGGAAGCCAAAGAGTCCTAAAGCTAAAGGCGAATATTCGCCAAGTAAAGCCCAAAGTGAAGGAGCGGCAGTCGGTGGCACTGCAAGGATCAGACCACTTGAAGCTTCGGCTGACATTGACGTTGTTTCTCCAGAAGTAGAGGTAAAGGCAGATAAACCTAAGGCTAAGCTGGGATCTTGTTTCGGTAAGCCAAAAAGCCCCACAATTGAAGGTGAATATAAACCTGGCAAAGTAGAACTTGAAGGCCCAGAAGCCAGTGTTGGCGCCAGTGTTAGCTCTCCAGAAGCTAAGGCTGATGTCAGCATTGATACTCCAGATGTGAAAGTGAAAGGAGATAAACCAAAAGCTAAACTTGGATCATGTTTCGGTAAACCAAAGAGCCCCAAAGTTGAAGGAGAATATAAACCAGGCAAAGTTGAACTTGAGGGTCCTGAAGTCAGTGCAGGAGCAAGTGTGAAAACACCAGAAGGTAAGGCCGACATTGACATTGAATCACCAGATGTGAAAGTGAAGGGTGGTAAGGGAATAGGAAAGCCAAAAGCCAAGTTTGGATCATGCTTTGGTAAACCCAAGGGGCCTGAAGTTGAAGCTGCCTACCAGCCTGGAGAGATTAATATTGAAGGTCCAGGAGTTCCAAAAATACGAGCCGAAATACCCGCTGTAGGGGGCACAGTTCATGTGGAAACACCAAGGGCTGTTGTTGGTCCATCAGTCGAAGTAGATATGCCTAATGTCCCTGAAGTGAAAGGAAAGGCAGAGATGAAGACTGATATGCCTAAATTTGATCCATCATTTAAGATTGAAGGAGATATTCCAGATTTACCGAAAGTTGAAGCGAAACTTGGAGGCAAATCCAATGTGCCAGAGTTCGAAGTTGGAGGAAATATCTCAGCATCTCCAAAAGTTGATGCTGATGTTGACCTAGAGGGCTTTGCTCCTACCTTTGAACCTAAGATAAAACTTGAGGGAGATATTCCTAAATTACCGAAAGGAGATGCTAGTGTTGAGGTAGAAGGTTCCCTTCCCAGCTTCTCAGCTGATGTTAAAGGCTTTGATGTGAAGACGCCAGATATAAAAGGTCCTTCGATTCAAGCAGAAGTGAAAGGTGACTTACCAAGTGTTGAAGGTCCAAAGGCTGAGATATCATTGCCATCTGCACCCGGTATTAGTGCTGAATTTCCTAAAGGCAAAGCTGAGATAGATGTTGACACTCCTGAAGTTGAAGTGAAAGGTAAGAGGCCCAAGGCCAAACTTGGATCTTGCTTCGGTAAACCCAAAAGTCCCAAAGTTGAAGGTGAGTATAAACCAGCTAAAGTTGGAGTTGAAGGACCAGAGGTCAGTGGTGGTGCCAGTATCAAATCTCCAGAAGCTAGGGTTGACATTGACGTCGATTCTCCAGACTTGAAAGTGAAGGCAGATAAGCCAAAGTCTAAGCTGGGATCATGTTTGGGTAAACCAAAGAGTCCTGATGTAGGCGGAGAATATAAGCCAGGCAAAGTTGAACTTGAAGGACCTGAGATTAGCGCTGGAGCAAGTGTCAAAACACCTGAAGGTAAGGCCCACATTGAGATTGAATCACCAGATGCGAAAGTTGAAGGTGGAAAGGGAATTGGAAAACCAAAAGCAAAGTTTGGTTCATGCTTTGGTAAACCTAAAGGACCTGAAATTGAAGCTGCTTTCGAGCCTAAAGAGATGAAATTGAAAGGTCCAGAAGTTCCTAAAGTAAAAGCTGAAGTACCGTCCATAGGAGGCAGAGTTGAAGTAGAACCACAAGGCTCTCTTGCTGGACCATCAGTAGAAGTAGATCTTCCTCGTGTTCCTCGAGTTAAGGGAGGATTAGAGATGAAAGCTGATCTACCTAAAGTTGATCCATCATTCAAGATTGAAGGAGATATTCCAGATTTACCGAAAGTTGAAGCGAATCTGGGAGGCAAGTCCAATGTGCCAGAGTTTGAAGTTGGAGGTAATATTTCTGCATCTCCAAACATTGATGCTAATGTCGACCTAGGAGGAACGGCTCCAAAATTACAGCCAGAAATAAAGTTCGAGGGAGAAATTCCAAAACTTCCTAAAGGAGATGTCAGTTTGGATGTAGAAGGTGCCCTTCCCAGTTTCTCAGCAGATGTTAAAGGATTTGATATGAAGACACCAGATATCAAGGGTCCCTCGATTCATGCAGGTGACTTACCAAGTGTTGAAGGTCCAAAGGCTAAAATTTCTTTGCCATCCGGTCCCACCTTGCCAGAAGCTGAAATCAAGGGAGAATTAAAGGCTCCGGAAGTGTCAGGCTCTGTAGAATTGCCAAAGCCTGTTAAGGTGTCTGGAAAACCTAAAGTTTCGTTAGGATCCTGCTTTGGTAAACCCAAGTCTCCCTCTGTCAGCGGAGGTTACTCAGCCGATGCTGATGTGGGAGGATCCGTTTCTGTAGATCCTAACCTCAGAGTTAAGGGTGAGGGTGCTGGTGGTCCCAGTATTACTGCTGAAGTTCCTGAAGGCAAAGCTAAGGTGGACGTAGACGCTCCTGAACTGAAAATGAAAGGTGAAAAACCTAAAGCTAAACTTGGATCCTGCTTTGGTAAACCCAAAGGACCGAAAGTGGATGGTGAATACAAACCAGTTGAAGTTGAAGGACCAGCTCTCAGTGGCAGAGTCAGTGTCAGGTCTCCTGACGCTAAGGCTGACGTTGACGTTGATTCTCCTGACTTAAAGGTGAAGGCAGATAAACCAAAGGGCAAGTTTGGATCCTGTTTTGGTAAACCAAAGACTCCCGAAGTAGAGTATGAATATACACCAGGCAAAGTTGAGGTTGAGGGACCTTCTGTCAGTGCTGGTGCCGAAATTAGATGCCCAGAAGGCGGTCTTCCGGATTTGCCAAAGATACCGGATGTAAAGGTTTCAGCTGAAGTCCCGGGTGCTCCTTCTTTAAAAGGCGACATGAAATTGAACGTGGACACACCCGACGCCGGTATGGGCGGCAGTATCCCTGGATTTGGTGGAAATATGGACTTTAAAGCAAACGTTCCAGATGTCTTATATGGAACGGAGACGCCTACGACTGGCGGTGGATTAAGCATCAAAACCGACATTCCAGATGCGAGTGTCGGTGCTGATCTGCCTTCACTTGGAGGGAAGTTTGACTTCAAAACCGATGTTCCTGGAGTTGATGTTGGAGGAGGTGTGTCAGGACTGGGTGGGAAAGCCAATTTGAAGACTGGTGTTCCTGACGTTGAAGGCGGGTTTGGCGTGAGAGCTGATGTTCCAGATGTTAAGGCAGGATTTGATATGCCTGGATTTGGAGGCAAATTCGGAATGAAAGCTGATGTTCCTGATGTTAAGGCAAGTGCTGATCTACCCAGCTTTGGGGGAGAGTTTGGCCTGAAAACTGATGCTCCCGATATGAAAGCGAGCGCTGATCTGCCTAGCTTTGGGGGCAAGTTTGACTTAAAAACTGATGTTCCTGGTGTTAAGGCAAGCGCTGATCTGCCTAGCTTTGGAGGAAATATTGGTTTGAAAACTGATTTTCCGGATGTGAAGGCAAGCGGTGATAGGCCTGGTTTTGGAGGCAAATTTGGCTTGGAAGGTGATGTTCCTGAAATGAAAGTAAGAGCTGATGTTCCCGGCTTTGGAGGAAAGTTTGACTTGAAAACTGATGTTCCTGATGTGAAGGCAAGCGCTGATATGCCTGGCGTTGGAGGCAAGTTTGGAATCAAGACCGATGCTCCAGACTTTGGAGTAAGTGCTGGGATGCCGGGTATTGGAGGCATTGGAGGCAAGTTTGACTTGAAAACTGATGTTCCTGATGTGAAGGCAGGTGTTGATCTACCTGGTTTTGGAGGCAAGTTTGACTTGAAAACTGATGTTCCTGATGTGAAGGCAAGCGCTGATCTGCCAGGTTTTGGAGGCAAATTTGACTTGAAAACTGATGTTCCTGATGTGAAGGCAAGCGCTGATCTGCCAGGTTTTGGAGGAAAGATTGGCTTGAAAACTGATGTTCCTGATGTGAAGGCAAGCGCTGAGCTGCCAGGTTTTGGAGGCAAATTTGACTTGAAAACTGATGTTCCTGATGTAAAGGAAAGCGCTGATCTGCCAGGTCTTGGAGGAAAGATTGGCTTGAAAACTGATGTTCCTGATGTGAAGGCAAGTGCTGATCTGCCAGGTTTTGGAGGAAAGATTGGCTTGAAAACTGATGTTCCTGATGTGAAGGCATCCGCTGATGTTCCTGGGTTCGGAGGCAAATTTAGCTTGAAGACCGATGTTCCAGATGTTACTGGCTTGCCAGGGTTTGGAGGCAAGATTGGCTTGAAGTCTGACGTTCCTGGGGCTGACATTAGAACTGGTATTCCAGAGTTTGGAGGCACAGTTACCACCGGGGTGAAGACTGGCCTCCCAGATGTGAAGGCAAGCGCCGACATCCCGGGAAAGGTCGGTGTAACAGCTGACTTACCCGAAGGCAAGGTTAAAGGAACTGTTCCAGGATTTGGAGGAAAGATTTCAACAAAAGCCGATGTTCCAGAAGCCAATATTGGAGGTGGTATACCTGGATTTGGAGGGAAATTTAACGTGCAGACTGATGTTCCCGACGCCAAGGGCAGCGTCGATGTATCTAGATTTGGAGGCAAAATTAACATGAAAACTGATTTACCAGAAGTCAAGGGCAAGGTAGATATTCCTGGATTTGGAGGTAAAGTTGGCCTTAAAGCTGATGTTCCAGAGGTCTTGGGTAGTGCTGACGTTCCTGGCTTTGATGGTAAGGTCGGCTTGAGGGCTGAAGTTCCAGAAATGAAAGGTAGCGCAGATACTCCTGGATTTGAAGGCAAAATCGGCTTTGGAGCTGATGCACCCGAAGTAAAGGGCAGTGCCGATATTCCTGGATTTGGAATAAAGAGTGATGGTAAATCTGGCATTCCAGTTTTTAAGGGTAGAGGAGACAGTCCAGGCTCTGTGGGAAAGATCGACTTCAAGATGGATGCACCAAGCGTTAAGGGCGACCTTGCTGGATTTGGTGGTCAGGTCGATTCTGATCTTAAATTCCCTGACGTAAAGGGAAGCTCAGATGATAGTAGAATGGAAGGAAGGGTTGCAACAGATCCTGGTATGCACGTCAGAGCCGTGGGCGCTGATTTTCCAGCGGTAGGCGGTTCAACTGATATCAAAATCACCGGAAAGGATGCAGGGGAGACTGATGGATTAAAGACGAAGATTCCATCATTTGGTATAAAGGGTAGAACACCTGAGGCCAGTGTCTCTGTGTCTTCAGAAGCTCTTGTTCCAGAGGTGAAGGTCAGAACTTCAGATCAGAGTGTCGATTTCCCTGAGATTAACGTGAGTGCCGGTGGACGTGGGTCCAGGAAGAAAAGAGGAAGACACGGTAGAAAGAAAGGCCTTCCAAGCGAAGAGAAACCTGAGGATGACGGAGATAAGAAGTTCGATGCACAAGGGAATATCGGGGCGAGAGTACCAGAACTTACTGCCCAGATGAGGGTAGGAGCCAATTTACCTGATATTTCAGGACACGGAGACATTGACGTGTCCGCTGCTCAACCAGACGTTACCGTCAGAAGTAAGATACCTAAATTCACTGGAGTCTCGAGGGTTGAGGATGAGCCAGGTGAGGGCCTTGCTTTCACGGTTCAGCCAAGTGACTCGACGGTCTGCGGGTCTGGGGGATACACGGGGTCCCAGGGTACCGGAATCCCAGTATTAAGTGGCCGTCTTCCTGATTCGTACACAGTTGTTGGTTCTGACCCAGGCAGACCACAGGGTGAAGGGGTACTACAGGGAAACATTCCAACCATGACAGTCCAGTCAGGTACACCACCAGTGGGATGGGTCATACCACAACCATCATCACAACCTGTCATTGGTCAGAGGGTTGTAATTAAAGATGGACAGCAGTACACACAAGACATCATATTGCCACACACACAGGGTGTCACTGAGGTATTACCAGGACAGATAGAGTTTACACACACCGTTGCATCCGACGGATCCGTTCCAGGGACACATAGGAGGGAGTACACAATATCCACAGAAGCTGAGAGAGCCCAAGATGTCGATTCTTATATTAAAGGTAGATTAGGTCCATTCAAGTTAACCCCTGAGAGAACACTGAGCGAATGCAAGACCGAGGTGACGGTTGAAGATCCTCACCACGGTCCACCCAGCCGGCCTGGGGAGACGCGGCTCCTGGAGATGAGACCAGACACCGCAGGCGAGTGGACCAGGGCGCCTTACACTTATCAAGTCAGAATGGAAACAGATTCACAGGGGAGAATATTGACTGGGCCTGAGGTCGCTGGCTTAGAAAGCAGAGTAGTTCCAGGGGAAGATGCTGACTCTAGAGGAGGCAAACAGTCCCGGACGGTCTTCGTGACGGAGGATGCTGGCGGTAGGGTAGTAGTTCACCGAAGAATGGAATCGTCTGAGTCATTCCCGCCAGATTTTCCAGCGGGCCAGGTCATCACGCCGACGACAGAGGGCCAGACTGTGGTGACTTACGAACAGCCAACCACTCGCACGTCAACGGTAACGACGAGCGAGTGGCCGGAGAACATCACCACACACAGAACCGTGCGCGTGAGGAAGATCAGGAAAGTTAAAGTTGGCGATGGACCAGAAGAAACCATCGTCGAAACTGAATACGAGACTCCCTCTGGCCAGGAGATTGACACCTCAAGATTAGGTCTCGACGGGAATGGGGTACTGCAAGTCACACCGGGGACGGGGGGAGATTTGTCGCACCTGCCACCTGAACTTAGAGAAAACTCTCTACTCCGCTTTGGTCTGGACCAAAGGGAGGTACCTGGGGAAACACAACAAACTGTAACGACGACTGTGAAAAGAATACCAGTCGACGACCTTGGTTCGTACTTGCCGGAAGGATTCGATGAAAATCTCCATAGAATTATGGGGGCGACAGCGACGACGACGACGACGACGACCGTGCGGAAGGTCAAGGTCATCAGAGACGAGAGCGGCAACATCGTCGAGTACGAGGAAGACGACGGAGACCTGGACACGCTGTCTCCCGACCTGACCTCCGGTGGTGTCACCACAACGACCACCACTGACGGAGGAACGACCACGACCACAAGAGTCATTCGCGAGAGACGAGTGATTACGAGTGACCCGGCGGACGGGGATCACGGCGAGGCTCTCGCCGTCAGGGAGTGTGAGGGCGGTGTAGTGGAGGAAGCAGGAGATATATCTGCCGCTCACAGAACACAGTGAGTCACTCCGATTGAAACGAATTAAAAACATGTGTATATTTCTGCTGTGTATGTGCTTGGAAAACATACTGTTGTACATATATAGATATATATAAACTATATAAATATATATATTATATATATATCGTCATGTAAGCTACATCGGCTTATGTTCCTGTGTGAACACCTGCAACTGAATGTTGTTGTGTTGAATGAACCTCGCTTTATAAAACCTGAATTCTGCACCTCGGACGTGCGGATTCACTGCACGCTGAAACATTTGTTCAACACGGCGTGCAGACCAACCTTGAGGCACTGAGACACGGTGGTGCCTCCCTCCACCCTCTTGCATGAGAACACAGAGTGTTGTGACTCCCATGTATGTCCGTCCACCCAACAAGAACCAAGATTCCTCCTGGCTAGTCCCGACTCCTCTACTGTGACGTCCTGAGGTAAGTTTCTTCTGTCTGCCTCATCCCTCCCCCAGGCTTCAACTAAACTTCAGTAACGCTACTCTCCCCTCGTTTAAATGTCCCGACGCCGATTCCTTCCTGACGCTCAGTAACCTCTGCAGGGCAGCGGTTTTGGTATCTTGTTTCCACAGTAGCCGGTGTGGCACGGGCGACAGCATGCCTCACTTGAGGTCTTCTCCGATGAAAGGTAAGGTAACAAGTGTATATAAGAAAATAATAAAGCTAGAATTGATTCGAGCTTCTTTGTTTGAACCTAACTCTTACGACGGAAGATAATTCTACAACTTCGCTGTGCCATGAAAGGTGTCACAACGGTGATTTCTTCTATGGCTGGTCTCCACACACAAGCTATGGGAAGCAGCTGCCAAAAACGTGTTGTGGGTTGCGTCCATGTAGGCTGGGTCCCACGCATACAGCTCCAGGAGAATGGTGATCTGGTACATATACCTTCCTAAACATATTTACGAGACGTCTTCGGAAAGTTCCTAAGTTTTTGAGCTGGTGAAGTAGAAATTAGAAGGGTTTGAAAAACGATCAGTGCATTTCATCCTCTCGTTGAAAGCAATATGCGTCGGTAAAAAAGTTCTGGTTGTTCCTGGGCGAGATACTAGCCGAGGATCTCAGGGCTTTCTGAGGGAAGAATTTCTGGCCTTGACATGGTTGTGGGTCAAGTCTTGATCTCCTGAGGGACGGGAAGGTCCTTCCTGGCTTTGACCTGGTCATGGGGTCGGGTTATGCCCTCACTCCGCTGGTCAGCCAGCAATCAGTTTTGGCTCGATGTGGTCATCCGGGTTAGCTGTGGTCTTTTTCCGGGGTAGTTACACTTGCAGCTTCGTATGCGCGACTAACGTGCTCATTAAGGCCGCTTTGCAAGACCCGAGGAAGTGGCTCAAAGTCGTGTCGTAAAGCCTCACCAGTTCCCTACATTTGCTCGCTTGAATTTGATGTTACTCCTGAATCCGCAGTGGTAATACTGTCATCGGTTCTTAATGTCACACACGAAGAAAATAACTATCATCTGTCGTCGTGTATTTGGCGTAATGATAGGAATTCAACTTGTCCTGCACAGGATGATAACGTGGGTGATAATGATGTTTACTGGTCCTACAGTTATTCTCTTATCATCAGGGTCGGAAGCTGCCCTCCTTCATCCCCGGTGTTGCAGTGATCCCTCTGTATGCATATTCTTGTCCATGTTTCATAGTTAACGTATTGGCTCCCAGATAACCAACGTCCTCCATGTTTTTCCCTTGTGGTAGTGTGCAGGATGTGTGGGATACCTTAAATTGTACAGAAAATGTAAGTACAGAAAAAGATGAATAATGTCAATTGGCTTTTGAAATACAACCTATTCAGAATGAATAGCTTCTACGAAACACACGTGTTACGATATTTACATAAACTACAGCTCGTCTCGCCATTAATGTAAATTTCGTTATTTTCATTATTTTGTTTTTCAGGCTCAGACTTTACACATGAATCAGGTTATGGATTGCAACCACCACGACTGCCAAAGTTATAAACATTCGATACGACTATTTGCAGTCGTCAGTGTATGTGCGGTGTTGATTACATAGGGTCACAGTGCAAACGTCGTGGTTTGGTCAAGTGTGATGAAGTCTAACTTTACTGCAACCAGCTGTTTAAACACTTGCGATGACTCTGTAAATGAACCGGGACGAACGTTCGTCTATACGTTAGTCAAGGGAAAGTGGAGTAACGTGTCTTAAGTTTTGTTTCATAGGGGGGAAAAGAAACTGTATAGTATGTATTGAAGATGAAGAGTACGTCTGTACTGTCCTTCAAAGACAAAGAAATTATGATATATGTTTCGTTACCTCGTGAAGATTGGGGAAGTTGTCACTCCATTATTTCGTCAGGGGCGAGGCTACAAACAGCGTGTGTGCTGTGGTCGTAAAGAAAATGAATCATTAGTTTGCACATCGTAAGTTATTCATGCCACAGCTGTCCATAAACTCTCCGCCCGACAAAAATGTATACACTAGCTAGCTGCCTGGTCGCATGTGTGTTGTAGTCTATTTTTGATGCTTGCGTCGTGAAGCAAAAATGGTGTTGATGTTATTTTGCACAACTGTCGTACGTTATTCGTCTGCTTTCTTGAAATAGATATATTTTTTCTTAACTAAAAGAGAATTATGACTTTAACATCTGACTGAGAAGCAATAGACTCCCCCCCCCCCCACCTCACTGCACACTGGAGGTAATCATTAATATCAGTAAACTTAGTCTTGTGACTGAAACACACCCCTCTCTCCTTCCGGCCAGTGTCCGGTGCACTTTACAATAGGCTGTTGATTAGCAGTACAGTTGCCTCTTATTGTCAAGCCTCACACTCACACAGTACGGACGTCTGTGTGATATTAATGAATGATCTTTATCACGTAGAAATATGTAAACGTATGAAATGACGGTTAATGATAAGATGGGAATAACCTATTACATATGAAAAATCCATAAAGCATTGAAAAAATGATTCCTCCAGTTGGATATCAGTTTTTATGCCAGTCATATTAGTGAACCAGAAAAAGAAAAACGAGAGAGGTGTTCTTCGCTGACTCATTCTGAAGTAATATCATTCTTCTGTTGTTATTAAGTACTTTCTCTTTCTGCCTTCACAAATGATATCCTTTTCTCTAACTGAAACTAATTTTCTCCCATAAAAACCCCAGTCATGTTGTTGATGGAAGGAAAGTACGTGTATTCACCCAACTTTTAGAAAAGGAAGTTATTGGAAACCATATGTTTCCTACACTCGGTTTGTTTGCCTTGGAAACTTTATACCTAACCAATAAACCGTAAGTTACAATTGTTCGTTTTCACGCACATAGGCTGGTTTAAGTTAGGTGGCTGTTTTCCATGCGCTCAGACTTCAATGAATAATGAGAAGCTGTCGAAATCTCAGGATGTCATTGGATTCTCATGTCGCCCTTACCAAATACAGGAACCATTCTGTCACACTCGGCGTCATTGTTCGTGTCCACGTCCTCACCGTGGTTAAGTTTACATGTGAGTTCAGTTCTCAGTCACTAACTGATGTCCGGACGGTCATTTATCTTCAGTACGGAGACGCGTATACTCGTCAGCGCTTGAGCATCCCGCCAAAAGTAGGTTGTTATGACCTACATTCCCAGCCCTAGAGGTGAATATCCTTCATGGGATACAACGTAATTTTTGCGGGATTCCGTAGCACTTAACCCCTTACGACGTTTGGGTGTGATGGCGTAACCTCTGACCTGACCCTTGAGGATTTCTAGTTTGGCTCTTACCGTCGTCCTCAAGACGAGTGCCGCGGTGCCCGAGGGTCATGTCACAGCAATCTAGAACTCAAAAAAGCAGAATTGGTACTGACGTAAATGACAGGTGGGAAAGATGTTAAGGTATTTGAAGGGTTATAAAGACCACGTAACCTTGAGGCCTGTGGCATCAACAGGCGAACCAGAGACCAGTAGGTCAACGGTATCATTTGCTGGCTTCTCCCCACCACAAATGCTGGGCGCTGGGATGAGCCTCACACTTGAGTTATCAAAACAGCCTCTTGTGGGGCGACCCGAATGTGGGTCTAGGAGTACGCGGGAGAAACCAAGTCGCCGCCACCATTCCAGGATGAATGAGGGTTTTGAGCCTCGAGAGGGGCACCATCTTCGCCTCTCTCTCATTTGCATAAATTTTCTCCTCAGGGGTCGTCTGTCGCAGTCGGCGTCTTGTGAAAGTTCAGTCCATATGGGAGACATTTTTTTTTTTCTTTTTAATGAAGGGGACGGCATTTTTGCCTCTATATCAACAGAAAATGTTGGATGGTAACAGAGACTCAGTGTATGAATTGGGTGTGGAGTAATGACTATCAGAGAAATGTAATTATTTTTGTTTTTGCTGATGATGACCCTCATGTTATAGTAGGTTTGACCTCCCGCGAGATGTGGTGTGGGTGTATACCAGGACAGCGTGAGCAGGGGACGAATTCATTGTCACAGTATAATGTAGCGATTTACCTACACTTTCTGAAAACCACATGTGGGTGCGCACCTGTATGTACAGGGTGCCTCAGAGACATGAAAACACGTACACCTGCCTTATGTGGTGTGTGTGTGTGTGTACACAATATTAAGAGACGGGGCAACGCGTGTGCAAAACTCTCTCCCCGTAACACACAGATAGTAATCACATACTACCCACCATAAGAGCAGCATATTTCTATATTCAGACGCACTACCCACACCCTCATCAACACTTAAGCAAGATCTCGTACGCCCGCCTACAGGCAGGCATGATCAAATACACACATGTACACACACACACACACGAGTGTCTGTAATTGGAGGGCGTGGTTTGAATGGGGAGTGTTTACATCGTGTGTGTAGGGGAGGAGGCTTTGTGTGTGTGTTGTGTGTGTGTGTGTGTGGTGAGCCTAAAACTTCATGCATACCTGCGCTCTGTTCAGGGCTCCTGCCTACTGGGGAAGATGCTGGGCCGCCGCCTGCGCCTCCTTCGCCGACCTACGGGATGAGCCTGACGCAACATGATCATCAGGAGCGTGGAGCCGCGCTAGAGGTGGCACACACACACACACACACACACACACACACACACACACCCTACTAATCTGCATTAACAGAAGAGTAACAAAGGCTTTCCGTCATAGAGTTCTTGTGATGCCTTAAGTGTTAACAAATGTTTACATGTATGGGTCATGTTACGGGGGTGAGGTTCTGGCGCGTGAGTACTGCGAGGGAGTGTGTGCTGGGAGGCTGAGTAGAGGAGGAAGGCCAGGTGGCCCACTCCTGGCCTCGGGTACGCGCTTGCAAATCTATAAATACCAGCTCACATAAACAAAGACTTGGCTCTTAGTCAAGCCAGTAATCCATGGTGAGGATCGTGCTAGTCTTGGGTCATCGTGTGGTCCAGGGCCATGGGCCAGTCCCGGGTCATCGTGTGGTCCAGGACCATGGGCCAGTCCCGGGTCATCGTGTGGTCCAGGGCCATGGGCCAGACCAGGTCAACTGCATACCTGTCCTAGCCCAGGGCTACTGCGGTTCATGGCCAAAACATAGGCCAGTCAGTGGAACGCTACTCACAGTGGTTCAAGTCATTTATGAGTTGCTATCTCATACGATATTCCGATATTTTCGAAAGACTTGCCCACCCTTGCAACAGGGAGATAAGCATGTGTTAGTCCTCATTTTCACCTCATACTGGAAGTGAGGGGCGTAGTGAAAGCACACCTTACGTTCGCTGGAACCTCCCTGGTTCCTCAGCCGTCAGCCGACACCCGACTCAACCCGCTGGTCAAAACGGGTTGTACAAGTGTGTGTGTGGCCACGTGTCATAATCAGCATCACGTATGATATTTAGCATCATGCACCATAATCGGCATCATGTACCTAAACAGCATCACTTGCGGTAACGAGGATCACGAATGTAATGACCGTCTCCTGCTGTAATCATCATCATGTATCATGTAATCTTCCTCCTCGTATGTCATGAGATGCTGTGCTGTGCTGTGCTGTGCTGTGCTGTGCTGTGCTGTGCTGTGCTAGGCCTCAGCTCAACTGCGCCTGAAAATATTCTTAGATGAAGTTCATCGTTCACCCACCTTGTCATCTTTGCCCATCTGCTGCCTTCGTAACGTCATGCGATCCACCCCGCTGATGTCATGTGCTGGCCGCATGGCGAAGTAAGTAATGAACGCGATTATCTGCATTTACTTAAGATCATGACCTCAGTGCATTGGTGCTTTTCTACACGGCGCGTGATCTTGTGGATGACGGAGTGCTGAAGAAAAGCCCTCACAGTGGGCACCCTTCACGACGCTGGTGGTGCAAGAGGTGTAAGTTCGTGTCTCACTGTCTGCCTCACACACCACCCCCGGCTCTCTAGCTCCCCTTCGTAATCAACGAGGACCTGGATTTATACTGGTTATGCTTTGAGAACCCCAACCCCACCACACCACCAGGTCCCCGATTGACAGACCTGTCACTTCAGAAGCACAGTGCATGGCAGGATCCCGATTCCCAGCTGTCAAAAGGCTCGGCAGTTGACAGATGATTCGAGTGTTTGGATGACTGTTATTCCCACGTCCGGAAATCAACACAGATTCGGGGGAACGAGGGAGGGGTTCTCAGGAGGGTCAGGTCTACGGCCGTCGCCCGTCATCTTCCGTGGTGGGAAGGGCCGTGTTTGTACGTGTGTGTGTGTGTGTGTTTGCCCACAGACAGATGTGAAGACTGTCACATCATGAGAATGACAGATGTAGAAATGGCACGCGTAATAGAAGGTAACTATAGAATGGGCAGCGACAAGTGTGGAGATTGACGTTGCCAGACACGTCTGGAGAGCATTTGATGTGGTCAGTGACAGATGTAGAATGTATATTGCTGGCAGTGGTGGCAGGTATGGGCATTGACAAGCGTGGGCAGTAACGGGGGTGGAGGATGAGTGATACTGTATTGACAAGTGTGGGTAGTAGCTGTTATCACCCGTGGCAGATGTTGTCATTGACGGCTGCCGAGAGACAGATGTGTGGTGTGAGGGCAGGGCAGGTGTTGGGAGGCACGTCAGCCCGGGGGTCTACTACCACTATTCTTATCGGTGGTGTCACCCGTGTTGGCTGGGGGCTCTGGGCGTCACGTGACCAACCACACTTTTAGTCGCTGCTGCCCTGGCAGTGTGCACGTCCTTCCGCCTGCCCTGGCGCCGGTACGGCAGTAGCCCCTCCTGCAGGGCACGCCCATGGCCCTCCACCGCGCCCCTCCATCCCCATGAGAGGTCCTCCTCGGCTCAGTTAACCTAGAGTTCACTTGCAGGGTAACTACTGGAGCTTGGGTGACTGGTGCGGGGTTATCTAGGGCGGATGACACCTAGAGTATCCTCACCACCCACTACCCGCGCTGAGGGCCGCCCCACCCTTAGGCCGCCGCCCAAGGGTATCCTCATCCCCACCACTCGTACTCAGGGCCGCCCCACTCCACCCCATCCCCCCGCCGCCCTGACGCAGACGTCCACGGTCCTGAGACCAGCAGCCGCGGCTTTGCAGTCGTCTTATCTTTAATAGCCGCATGTGTGTTGGGTACGTGAGCAGGGTGGCGATGCACAGTGCGGCCCGCTATCGCCACTCATACCCACCCGCTGCCCCTCATATATCGCCACGAACATGCGATTGATGTTTCGCTGTGACAGACGGAACAAACACTGCCCGTGTCTGCTGCCACAACCCAATTTCCAAAGGTTGTGTGGTACGAGCAACCCAGGTCTTTAGTTTGCGGTGGGTGCAAACTGTGGATGTGTACTGCAAACACACCAGGTTGTAAATTGTACTGGGAGCAGATTGACGGCTCTGTGACACACGCCTTCCGCCGGGTCGTAGATGATATGTTAAGATATCTCTTACCTTCTCGTAGACTGAGGGTTAGATCCGATGTCAATGGGATCTGTGAACTTTTATGATTATAGATTGTTTCATGTGAAGAGTTTGGAGGTCGGGTCAGCGTTTGGACGTGTCTTCAGGACGAAAATAAGCGTGTTGCATCTCCCAGGATGGTGGTTCCTCTTG
>JAUUDZ010061206.1:0-10259 GCA_032361705.1 Panulirus versicolor | reverse complement strand
CTCAGTCATTAGCACTCCTTCCTTGCAAGTATTGTCCAAACGCCCCTATTTTTCATTCACTAACAGCTTTCCTTCTTCTCACCACTCACTACCCTTCCTAATCTGCCCATCTCCCACCTTTCTCTTGGCACATGCATCTTTTGTGTAAGCCATCACTGCTTCCCTAAATACATCCCATTCCTCACCCACTCCCCTCATGCCATTTGCTCTCTCCTTTTGCCATTCTACACTCGAGATTTTCAAGCTCACTTACGCTCACCACTCTCATCTCCCTAACATTCTTTCTTCTTTTTGAAAACCTCTACAAAATCTTGACCTTTGCCTCCACAAGTTAGTGATCAGACATCTCTCCAGCTGCCACTCTTAGCACATTGATATCCAAAAGTCTCTTTTACAAACCTATCAATTAACATGTAATCCAATAATCTCCCACTCAACTCACCTACATATACATATGTATATCTCTCTTTTTAAACCAGTTATTCCCTATCACCAGTCTTTTTTTTTTCAGCACACAAATTCACAAGCTCTGCCATTTCCATTCATAACACTGAATATCTCAAGTACACCAATTAAACCCTCAACTGCCACATTACTCTCCTTCACATTTAAATAACCCATCTCTAAAACCCAGTCACATGCATCAAAGCTGCTGACACACTCACTCAGCTGCTCCCAAAACACTTTCCTTCTCATGACCAGGTGCATAGGCAGCAATAACCACCCATCTCTCTCGATCCACTATCAGTTTTACCCACAACAATCTAGAATTTACTTTCTTACACTCTATCACATACTCCCACAACTCCTGCTTACATTGCAAGAAGTCATTGTGGTGCACGTGATATAGTATATGCATAAAATTACATGAAATTGTAACACAGTAAGTTCCCAAGTGCACTTTTATGTAATGATCACATTCTCAGGGGAGATTCAAGAATGACAGAAGACTTAAAGCAGTTAGTTGATATACAAAGAAGAGACTTAGCTAAGATGCCGTTGGTAAACAAGTGTTACCAGATGGTGTTGTTCGGGGTCTGGCAACATGCCTTTCATAAAATTTTCATTATGTGGACCAGGAAGGGAACTGTTTACAAATATATGTAAACATATATGTAAGATATATGTAAACAGCCTCGAATCAAGAATTTGGAACATTCTGGTGAATCCCAGTGGAATGCTGGTGTTTACTGTTATTCCTGTTCTGGCTAACATGTTTTGAAGAAGTGTTGTACTAGCACCCTCCAAATTTCATGAATATTTTCCCTTGTCTTTTCTTTTTCCTTTCATTAACCACTCCATATTTCAAAAATGCCCATCCTAGATGTGGACTGTAGCCTCCTACTTAAAAAAAAAAAGTATAGAAAAGGGAAATATTTAATCTATGGAAATACAGCAGTTAGGTGTTCCTGTTAAAATTATTTTCAAGTAAAATACTTTGTTTACATAGAGCTATTTAAAAAATTATTTTTAGTTTATTGCTCTCACCAGCAGTTATGCAGAAATGGTGTTTCAAGAAATTGGGTTCATGAAATATGGTTGCAGAGAAATGATTTCCAAATGAAAAAATTATTTGTCTCCATATACCTCGTACTTCATACTTGTTTGCCATTTCCCAAGTAAGCAAGGTAGCACCAGGAACTGGTGAAGAATGTCTGCATTTGTTTTCACCCATACTCTAGATGTCATGTGTAATGTATCAGACCCACAGCCCCCTATCAACAACCAGACCCACAGACCTTTCCATGGTTTCCTCTGGCTGTTTCATATTCCCTGGTTTAGTCTGTCGACAGCACTTCTACCCCTGTATACCACATTGCCTTTGCATGTTCTGGCCCTGATCACTCAAAGTGTTTTTTGCTGCATCCTTTCATCTTCAATTTGGTCTCCACTTTCTCCTTTACCCTTTCACATCAAACACATATATCCTCTTTTTTAACCTCCCACTCATTCTCTCTGCATATCCAGACCCTTTCAGCACACTCTCTTCAGCTTTCTAAACCACACTCTTATTTCCACACCTCTCTCATACCTTTTTATTGCTTAGTCAATCAAACCACTTCTTACCACATTTTGACCTCAAACATTTCATTTCCAGCACATCCACCTTCCTTTGCACATTCTCATCCATAACTCATGCCTCACATCTGTACATCGTTGGGACTGCTTTACCTTCAAACATTCTCATTTTCACTCTCCCACATAATGACCTCTCTTTCTACACATTTGTCACTGCTTCCAGAGCCATTGCCCCTTTACTCAATTTAAACTCACACCCTAACTAATCTGTCTATATACCCTGCTAAACCTTACAACCTTTCTTTTATTTGCATTTACTCTCAACTTCATCCTTTCATGCACTCTCCCAAACACATTCACCATCTTCTGCAGTTTCTCACTTGAATGTGCCATCAGTGCTGTCTCCTCACTTCAGGCTTCCCTCACTCTCTGTGGACTGCATACTCACCCCAATCTCCAAGACCCTGCATTTGCCTCCCTCACCACCCCATCCATAAACAAATTCAGCTATGGTGACATCGCACACCCCTACTGCAGACCAACATTCACTTTGAACCATTTACTGTCATCACCTCCTACTTTTACACCTGGCTTACACTCATGGTAAAAACTTCTTACTGCTTTAATAGCTTTCCTCCTGTACCATATTCGTAAAACGTCACTCAAGGCATCTTTGTAAACCTGTCATAAGCATTCTCCAGATCCACAAATGCTTCATACAGATGCTTCTGTTTCTCTTACTATTTCTTACAAATTATTTTCAGCAAACACCTGATCCTCTGCCACTCCTGTCAACACATTTTTCCTCCCCAACCTGATGCTCTGTACATGCATTCACTCTTTCAGTCATCACTCTCCTTTGCAACACACCAGGTATACTCAACAAACTTTTACCTCTCTAATGTTAACTCTCAACTTTGTCCGCTGTGCCTATATAATTCATGCATCACTGTAACACTATCCATCTATCTGTATCTCTGATGCCTGTTCCCTTCAGGAAGTCCCTCAGGGGGCCATGGCAATAGTCTCCATAACTAGTGAACTCCAGTGCCACTTTGTAGCCTTTTATGCCTCACCCTTAAAAGGACACTGGCAGAGGGCCAGTCTAGTGCAGTATTTGCAGAGGCTTGCACCTAATGTTCCTACTGACTACTACTACCTAATGCTGCTACCTACTTACTACCATGAAACTTTCATTGAAAATCCTAACTAACCAATAAACTACACAGTAACCCCCTTCTTAAGAAATATGTCTGCAACACCAGCTACTCCAGCTTCCTTGCCACATTTTATAATATGCAAGGCTTCTTTCTTTTCACCAAAGCTTTTTTCCATTCCAGTTTCACTTTGCATATCTCCCGAACCCAAACACCCTGCATCTGCCACATTTAACAGTCCTTCAGTGTACTCACTCCATCACCTCATCACTGTCTGTTAACACTTATTCATTTGCCCCATTACTGATGTTTCCATTTGTTCTCTTGTTTTTCTCACCCTATTAACGTCCTTCCAAAGCATCTTTTTTTTTTACCCTGAAGTTACTGATACTTGCTCACCCCTGTATCCTCCTCTTGACCTCTTGCTGCTTTCTCTTTACATCTCTCAGTCATTTACACTCCTCCATAATTACTGCCCATATATCTTTCCTTTCTCTTTCACTAGCATCTTTATTTCTTCATCCCACTGCTCACTGCCTTACTCAGCTGCCCACTTACTTCCTTGCACATGCCAGCACTGCTTCCTTAGATATCTTCCATTCCACACCCATTTCCTTACTTTCACATATTCTCACTTTTTGCCATTCTACATTCAGTCTCTCCTGATATTTCCTCACACAGGTTTCTTTTCCAAGCTAACTTTATTTCAACACCCTCTTCTCACCAATATCTTTTCCTCTTTTCTGAAGACTTTTTACAGATTTTCACCCTTGCCTCCACCAGGTAATGATCAGACATCCACCAGCTGCCTTTCTCAGCCAGCACATTCATATCCAAGAGTCTTTCTTTTGCACCGCTATCAGTTAGTGTGTAATCCAGTACATACTACTACACATAGCTGTGTGGTTGAAGTAGTTTATTGTTTCTTATGTCCTATAGAAATTATATGCCAAGGAATTGGACTGGTGAAATGTGGTTGAAGAGAAATGAAGGCATGTGAATAAGACATCAGAAGAGGCTGCCACAAAATTAGTGAAACTAAACTGTAAGACTTGGATTTGGAAAGAAAGGAACAACATAATGGAATGATGAAATAAGTACAGTATACATAGAGTGAAATAATCTGAGTCTTCGAGAAAATGGTGAATGGAGAGCGAAGAGTGGAGAAAACATGGACCAGAAAAATAATATTAATGAATTAGAACTTTGTGTTGACTGTGCAAGAAACTTGCACTATGAAGATTTTTAGGTAAGAGAAATAGATAGATAGCAGCCTCCAAAAACACTGCACTAGAGTTGCCCTCTGCCAGTGGCCTGTTAAGGATGAGGCAATAAAAGCTTAGAAGCAGGACTGGAGTTCAACAGTTTGGGAGACTTGCTGTGGCCACCCTCTCAAGGGAGTTTCCAAAGGGAATGGGCATCACGCATATAGATAAAGAACAGAAATAGATATTCTTAACCTTTGTAGTTTAGTTGAAATCAGTTGAAAAGATGTGGTGATAAGGATATTAACACAAGTGACATGAGTTGATGAAGATCTTTGATAGTATGAGAGAAAATATGAAGAAAGGAGGTAGATTATAAGAGAGATGGACATACACAATGTATGACTGGTTGATGGCATACATTATTTGAAGGTGCCAGAATGACTGTGTACCATAAAGGACTTTTGTTGATAAGAATGGAAGTGTGAATGGACACCTTACTCTTGAATTAGAAATCATTGTTTTTTGTAAAATTAGTAATTAAGAAGTGCTACAGTAGTATTTAAGCTGTTCCTCACTTGGGGCATTAGAAACAAGTTCTGGATGTATATGAAAAAGCTAAAAGGCAAAATGTATTTGATGTACCCATGGATTCAGAAATGGAGTTTGAGATGATATACAGATAATGGAATTCCTGTTTAACATTATCCATGCTTTTGTAATACACATTATATCAATGAAATTAATTTGAAAATTTTTTCAATTCACAGCAAAATGTGGCATGTAGAAACATTATAAGGAAAGTATGGCTCAAGAATTTTTTATTTTCAAAGAATGGGTTTTAATTTTCTTCCTTTTTTTTAACCATTGTTCCTCTGAGGACAAAAAATGGATTTACTAAATAGCATCATGGTGGGTATCCTCACTTCACCAGAATATCCCCTTTGTATCATATTTTTTTTATGTGTTTAACTAAACCTTGTAGCATGCTGTGAATTTGCTTGTTTTGATAGAGAAGTTCATAAATACTGTTATTAGTATTATTATACTTGACCACTGTTTCCAGCATCAGCGAGGTAGCACAGGGAAACAGACAAAGAATGGCCCAGCCACCCATATACACACATACATACATAAACACCCATACACTTACTTTTTTTTTTTATACATATTCGCCATGTCCCACATTAGCGAGGTAGCATTAAGAACCGAGGACTGAGCCCTAAAGGGAATATCCTCACTTCTGTGTTCCTTCTTTTGGAAAATTAAAGAATGGGAGGGGAGGATTCCACCCCATGCTCCTTCCCTTTTAGTCGCCTTCTACAACATGCAGAATACATGAAAAGTATTATTTCTCCCCTATCCCCATACATATACATTTCAGCGTATACACACACAGACATATACATATATACACACACATGTACATACATATTCATACTTGCTGCCTTCATCCATTCCCATCACCACCCCGTCACACATGAAATAGTATCCCCCCCTCCATATACTAACATATATAGAAGATCCCCCATTCCAGTCATGGGCAAAAGTCCATATCAAAGCTGGGTCTTAATTAAACTATAAAGAGGTTAATGAAAGTTTTGTAGATTTTGGAGGAATTGAAAAACCTGTCTTTTAAAAAGTGTCTGGTGTTAGTTAGTGGGAAAGACGTAAGATGATAGAGAGTTCCAAAACTTTGAGGTGTAGGGAAATTACAGTTATCATAATGGCCCACCCAAGATTTGCCAGCAGCCACACAGTAATCATGTGATGCAGCAGTGTGCTGAGTATTGTGTGGTCCAGCTAGTGGCAGGGGCACATGAGCAACCAGCTCCTGGGAGTAAAAACCAAAGTAAGACCTGTAGAAGAGGGAAAGTGAACCACCATATCAGTGTAGGGCAAGCAGGTCAAGTTTTGAAGTTAGCCGAGGAGAGTTGATAAGTCAGACTGATTTTGATTCAACTCAGTCAAGTAAGGATGCAGAGCTAGAGCCACCACAGATGTGACAGCAGTACTTCATTGAAGGACAGATCAGTCCTTTGAATAAATAGAGCCACTGTTTGGGAGAAAAGAAGTTTCGACTTCTTAACAAGACTCCCAGTTTTGTAGATAGGCTTAGATATTTCCATAGTACAGAGTTTCTAAGATAGTGTGGATGTTAGTAATACCAAATATGTTCATTGAATCAAGAGATGGAATTACAGAACCTTTGAAGGAGAGAGGGAAGTTGAGAGATTCTAAACAGAGAGTTGGGCGGAGACTGGATCTTGGAGGCATTAAAGTTAGTCAGATTTTGTCTGTCCCACTGAGTTATCCTGTCCAAGTCTGATTTTATTGAGGAAGGTGTGTTAAGAAGAGATGCAGATCAAGTGAAGGGAGCACAATTGAAATATGTGGAGGAATTCATTGTTAAGTCATCAGCATATGAGGGCATTTGGTTATTTGAAGAAGAAAGGTTATCATTGATAGCAAAGGAAAAAAAGGTGTAGGAGACATGATAGAACCTTGACGGACTTTAGAAGTAGTAGGTATCAAACAATAGGACAATGAATTAAGGGGTTTGAACAGTCACCTTCTTAGGGATGTGATAAAACAATGCATGCTTCCAAGAAGGTGGAAAAGTTCTGGTTTATCACAGTCATTTTTAACTTTTATGTACCACCATAGGTTTTTTGATATAAGGTAATTGTTTAGTCAGCATGTAGGTCAGTTCTACCCTGATCTGTCATTCACAGTGTTTCTTTATGTTGAAATGTTATCAGTGTAGCTCTGCGGTCAAAGCTTCTTGAGAATGGAGATTCTTTTGCATCGTTTAACACCAAAGACCCTATGATACAGTAATATAACACCCTTAGAATACATCTGTAATTATTGTAATAAAGTTGTTACTAAGCATGTGTAATTAGCCAATACTATTTCTTTTTTATGAGCATGACCCTGTGTTATTTGTCTGAGGTATGTCTTGATGTTGTAACTGTTTTTTATGTTAGTGTTCTCTTTTCAAAAATTCATTTGTAATGCAAATAACTGATCTACTTTTTGATTGAATGAATGTATGGGTATAGAATGTAGAAACTAACAAGCTTTATCCCTTTTTTATGTTTTTATGTCATCTAGATTGCATTGGTAAATTTACTAGGTACATTCTTGACATTGATGTTGTCAGAGCACACGTGGCTTTGGCACAGGTGCAGCCTAGCTCTGTAGTACCTGAGACTATTGAAGATCGAAAAGGCATTAACTCGACTGTGGATCGCATCAAATTGAAGATCAGTGATACTGTCCAAGCTGCAAAGGACACTGTTAAAGTAGGGTTGAGGAGAATCTTAGACAAAGCCAAAAAGAAAATCAACGACAAAATAAAAGAAAAGACAGCTAAGATATCGTAAGTTTGATGGGTTTATTAGTTTAGGTGCTGCATAGCCAGGTTCTGCAGAAAAAAAAAAATCTTTTGCATAAGCAATGTGTGAAACCAGACACTCTGCTTAACCCACTTCTACTAAAATGATAGACTGATGCCACTTTGATAACTTTGGATTTCATTTAGGTACTTACTTCACCTGTAGTGCATTACTTCAGAGAACTGTAAAAGCAAATGTTTTTTCATGTGGAATAGGTAATTACACTCAGTAGTCTTTTAAAAAGACAGTAGACTTAGGAGTGAAAGAAAATTTAGCCTTCAGTAAGGCATCTATTCCTTCATGAGAGTAGAAAGGGTTAATACCTAGCATGAGTCGTATTTAGAACTCTTATTCTTGCCTGATTTTCATATTCACTGGAAGAGCCTGAAAAATCTTTGTAGTGGTAAAACTTGCTTGCTTACACAGAAGAATGTTTCTTAATGACGAGTTTGTCAGCTGGCAAGAAAATGCATGAAATTTTTTTTATATATTGTACAGCCTATAAGTCTCAAGATATGTTCTAAACTAGACTGAGAAGAATTTAGGACTGCATCAGATTGTTTATACCCTGAGTGGAAAGGTATACAGGCTTGAAAAGAAGTGAAAAATTTGACTTTGTTGAAAGACAGGAAGAGGATTGATTAATCCTCTTGCAGACCATTGATGTAGAATTTGTCTCCAAGTGTCCTGTTGCTCTCAGAACCTGTTCTGCTTATCATCTTCTTATAAAAAAATATACATATCACATTCAACTGATGGCTAGGTGCACAATAAAAGTTTTTTCAGTTATTTGTTGTTTTAAAATCCATGGGAGCGATAAAATTGCATTTCAGTGGTAAGTAACACAGGAAGAATGTAGTTGCTGTGACTGAGAAACAAATGATGTGTTCAGTAGCTACTGAGACTGAGACTTTACCAGCTAGGCTTAATGATTAGATATGGATCATGTATGAGTTTAGACAAGCCATATGTTTACATATTTGATGTATTTGATTAAAATCCACGTGACATGTGCAAAGTGATACATTCTGTGGCATGAAACACTTTAGTGTGTGAGATTGTTAGGGACACGAAGTGTGTCATAAGATGTAAAGTGGTTGAGATTTGCAGATAATGGCAGAACTTGAGATAGCTAGTATATATCTTGTTGAAAGTGCAATCTTAAGTTTTCAGTTAATTGTTACTGTCTTGACTTGTGAAATGGTGAAAATCTAGGGCAAAATGAATTTGATATCTTTAGAAAAGAGAAGTAGATGAATATTTATGTCAGATTGTTTGGCTAGTAAGCATTGCTGTAATGAAAGCTTTAGAAATCTAATATGTAGGGCAGTGAGGATGACCCACACACAGTTGGTATTCTCTAGGGAGAATCAGTTGAATGGCCAAGTAAATGAGAAAATGTTTTGGAGACCTTTGAAATATTGGATAAAAAGTATTCTGTTCATGTTTAGATTCATAGATTGGACTTTTAAGAATGAGATATGATAAATCTGTTTAATTTTCTTTCAGCAATCTCTCTCTCTCTCTCTCTCTCTCTCTCTCTCAACTTTACCGATGTGAGTTTCACGTCTCATCAGAAATTTTGAGTTCAGGGATATACAGTAAAGAGACTAACCAGCAGAATTTTGCATTCCATAATTGCACATCATTTGACAATGTTTTTAAAGAACTAGAGAATAAGTAAATCTTAGTGTCATGAATGAAATGTTTACGAAACCTGTGGTTATTGCATTATAGCAGAGAAAGTGCATGCTTTACAGTTTCTAACAATTGTATTTGAACACATAACCCACAGAATATCTGATGTGACATGCTTCACTGGTAAATGAGAAAACTCAGCACCTGAGGAATTGTATGTGCACCTCTTGTAATTCTGTAGTAATGTTGTTTCATTAAAAAGAAATTACTGCACAAGACACTGTTAAAGTATATTACAGGTACACCACCAATTTTCCGGCAACTGATGGTTTGGCACCTCCTTTAGTCTGAACAAAAGTACGTGAGGGAACTTGAAATTACTGCGGCCACCAGACTAGTTTATTGGGCAGCCACAGATGGCTTTTTGTGTAGGGTGCGCTTATTTACATTCTTTTACATGGCACTTGTTGGTTGTGATACTGCAATTTTGTGTGATTCTTAGCTTATTTTGCTTAGATTTAAGACTAGCTATGGCTTCTAAGACACATGAGAGTGTCAGTCGTGTCATCAAACATATACACCAGTCCATATCAATCCAAGATAAAGTAGAGCTGTTGAAAAAAATGGACCATGATTGCGTAATCTGTGTAACATCTACAGTATTGGTTCATCAATTGTTTATGATATAAAGAAGCGAAGGGAGAAATCGTTAAAATTCTATTCAGACAGCGCTTCCAAGAAGCAAATGACGATTAGAAAAATTTTGAAAGATGGTAAGAGTACTGAGCACGATCGAGTGATGATGGAATGGTTTCGACAGCATTGGAGTGATGGAGTGG
>JAUUDZ010061195.1:0-10259 GCA_032361705.1 Panulirus versicolor | reverse complement strand
CTGTTTCCTTGCACTACCTCGCTAACACTGGAGACAGCAACAAAGTAAAATAAGAACAAAAATAACTTTTTTTCTTATGTTAGAGGCTCCAGTAATGGACAAAAGTACATATAAAGGCCAGGCCTTAAATAAAATATAAAGAGTTATGAAGGGGAAAAAGAAAAGACAAGGGAAAGTAATCATGAATTTTGGAGGAAGTGTTAAACTTCTCTTAAAATGTGCCAAGTGAAATCTATCGGGAAAGGCATGAGAAGGTAGAGAGTTCCAAAGCTTTGAGGTGTAGGGAAAGAAGTAGTTATCATAACAGCTCACCCCTGAGTTGCCAATGGACACCCATCAATCATGTGATGTGGCAGCTTGCCAAGTACTGTGTGTTCTATCTAGTGGAGGGAGCAACACAGGCAGCCAGCTTTTGGGAGCAAAAACCAAAGTAATATTGACAGAGGAGGGAAAGAGAACCAACATAGTGGCATAATGCAACAGGGTCAAGTTTGGCAGTCAGCCCAGGACAGTTTATAAATATGACCACTTCTAACTTGCCTCTGTCAAGTAATTATGCAGAGACAGAACAACCCCCAGATGCGAAAGCAGCACTCCATAAAAGGATGAATCAATCCTTTGCAAAAATGGAGCAACTGTTCAGAAGAAAAGAAGTTTCAACATCTAAAGAGGACACCCAGTTTCTTAGTCAGACTTAGTTATTCCCATAATGTGGGGTTTCCAAGAAAGGGTGGATGTTACAGTAATACCAAGCATGTTCACTGAGTCATGAAGTGGAATCAATGAACAATTAAAGGGTAGATGAGGGTTGTAAGGAGTTTTCAAGAGAGAGAGATGAATAGAAATTGGGTCTTGGAGGCATTAAACTTAACAAGACTTCATCAACCCCACTGAGATATATTGTCCTAGTCTATGTTTACTGTGGAAGCTGTGTCAAGATGAGATGCAGACTGAGTGAGAGAAGAGGGAGCAGAATTGAAGGATGTGGAGTCGCCAGCATGTGAGTGCACTTCAATTATTTATGGAGAAAAGGAAACTGTGGAAAAAAAAAAAGGAGAAAAAGTGTAGGGGACAGGACCTTGAGTGACACTACCGATGACAGAGAAAAGGGGGGAGGCGGATACATCAACAACCACAGAGATAGACTGGCCAGATAGGAAGCAAGATATGAAGAAACAAAGTGAGGGATGGAAGCCAAAAGAGGGGAGCTTAGAGATGAGACTCCATTGCCACATCCTGTCAAAAACACTGGGTATGTCAAGGGAAACTACACAAGACTCTCAAAAATTTTTCCGGGACGATAAGAAAAAATGTCACCAGTGGATCTTGCCTTATGAAAGTCATACTGGTGATCTGAGAGATGACCGAGTTTCGAGGTGTCTAAGGATATGGAAGGCGAGAAGATATTCAAAAACTTTGGAAATGGCAGATATCAAAGCAATAGGATGATAGTCAGAGGGGTCAGAATGGTTACTCTTCTTAGCGATGGAATGTATCAATGCATGCTTCCAAAAAAGAAGGTATAATTTTTGTTTTTAAACAGAAATGGAACATGCGAGCAAGCACAGGTGCAAGTTCAGAGGCACACTCTTTCATTACACAGGAATGGATGCTATCGGGACCATGAGCCTCCCTTGTGTCCAAAGAAAGAAGCACTTTTCGGACAGTTTGGAAAGAGATTACAGGGAGGGGAATAGGAGTAGTAAGAGGAAAATTGGGGGTGAAGGAATTTTAGAGTCATCTAAGGTGGAGTTTAAGGAGAAATGGGAATCAAACAGAGTTGCTTTGTCTATGGCAGAGACAGCTATACTGCCATCGGAATGGGAAAGTTAAGAGAAGGTAGAGCAACAGAAGTTGTTAGAGATGCCCTTAGCTAAAGACCAGAGATACCTATTAGTGGATGACAAGGAGATATTATCACACTTACGATGAATAAAGGAATGCTTTGCCTCACAGATAATGTGAATGCAGTCATTACAGGCAGTGATAAAAGCTGAATGGGAGTCAGAGAAAGGAGAGTTTTCCCATGACCCGATATGCTTGATCCCTTGCCTGAATGGTTGAATCATAGATTAGATTATAGATGAGATGAAGAGGCTATCTTAAAGGAAGAAGGGATAAATGCTTCCATTCCCTCAAAGATAACCTCTGATAGAGATGCTTTGTGGAAGGTCTTAAGAATATATGGCATGGGAGGTAAGCTGCTAGAAGCAGTGAGAAGTTTTTATCAAGGATGTAAGGCATGTGGACGAGTAGGAAGGGAGGAGAGTGACTGGTTCCCAGTGAAGGTCAGTCTGTGGCAGAAGTGTGTGATGTCCCCAAGGTTGTTTAATTTGTTTACTGAAGGAGTATATGAGATATTTGTGCTGAGAGGGGTATATTCCTTGCAAACACATTTTTTCAGCACAAGATGATCTACAAATATACATATATAAAGAGTGATGGAAGAGAAGAGTAAAAGGCTTAGATTAAGTATGTAGCAGTGAATGAAAGGGTGAGAAAGGGCGTGAGAGGATTCTTTGGAGACTGACCATTTTGAAGTTCTTGAAGGGATGAGGATCAGGGAGAAGTAGAAGTATGGTGTATGGAAGAATGAAGAGGTAAAAGTGTTGGCAAGAGAAGATGAACCTCAAAAAATGCAGGGAGAAGTATGAAAGGAAGGTAACTGAAAGCTTAAATGGAAGTGCAATGAATGTAGGGATGTGTGAATGAGGTGTTTAAAATGTTTAGAGAAATAACACTAAAGGCTGTAGAATCAGTAGTCGGATACAAGGTAGTGAGATGTATAAGGAAAAAGGGCAATGCATGATGGACAGAAGAGATTAGAAATGCTGTGAAAGAGAAAAAGGCTTATAATGGATAGCTTGATAGAAATGTACCAGTGGAAGTTCAGCAAAGGAGGGAAGAATACAAAACATATACGCAGAATGTGAAGAAACTGATATAGGAAAGAGTAAATACAGATTTTGGAAAGAAGTGAGAAGTTTTGAGATAAAGGAATATTCCAGAAGGAGGTGTAAAAGGAAAGAGGTTGATATAAGAGTGGAAATGTTAATGTGAGAAGTAAGCAAGGGGAAGAGTATTCTGAAGAACTGATGAATGTGGGAGAAGGGGAGGCAGCAGTTGTTACATGCATGGATATGGAGGAGGGAAGAAAGATGATACAAGTGCAAGAGCCTTTAGGAAAAGGGGAGGTAAGAAGGGCAATAATGAGGCTGAAGGCAGGAAAGGCACCAGGAGTGGATGAGATTACAGCTGATATGCTTAAGTATGGAGGTGAAAGTGTGATAGAATGGATGCATCTTACATGGAATTTAGCATGGAAACAGGTTATGCCTGAATGTTGGGTGAAAGCTATTATTGTTACTTTATTCAAAGGAAAAGGTGCAAAGGATGTATGTAGCAATTATTGGGGAATAAGTCTATAAAATATATCAGGAAAAGTGTATGGAAGAATATCAATTGACAGAGTGATGGAAGTGACTGATTGCAAAGTAAGTGAAAAGCAAGGGGGTCTTAGGAAAGGTAGGGGATGTGTGGATCAGATCTTTTCAGTTAAGATGACTGTGGAAAAGTATCGAACAAGAGGTAAGAAGTTGTATGCAACTTTTATGGATCTGAAGAAAGCACATGATAGAGTCAAATGGAAAGCTTTATGGGACGTGTTAAGGATATACGGTATAGGGGAACTACTCTTGGATGGTGTGAAAGCCTTCTATAGAGGAGTAAATGCATTCGTAAGAGTGGATGGAGAGTGGAGTGAAAGCTTTGGGATACATGTAGGGGCAAGGCAGGGCAATGTGATATAACCGTGGATTTTAAATATATATATGGATGGAGTGATAAGAACAATGAAAGCAAAACTAGAGAAAAAAGGGTGCAGAGATGGAGTGCGGTGGTGAGATATGGAGGCTAGTAGTAAGCCTGTTTGTGGATGATACTGTGTTGTTTGCTGAGTGAAAAGAAGTTGCAGAAGGTTGTAAGTGTATTTTTGGATGTGTGTAAGCATAGGTGACTGAAGGTAAATGCAAGTAAAAGTAAAGTACTGGCGTATGAAAGGAAACAGAGTGAAAGTATAGATTTTGTAAAACCATATAAAATGAAAAAAAAAGTGTTCTAATTATACTTTGGAAGAGGTGAGAGAATTAAAGCATGTAGAAGCTGTCTTTGGCAAGTGTGGTGATATGGAAGGAGAGATGAGGGAGAGAGCAGTACAGGGTAGAAGAGTCACTGGGTCCCTTAATCGAATAATGAAGGGTAGAGATTTAAGTATGGAAGTGAAGAGATGATTAAGGGACAGCACAGTCTTTCCAACCCTGACTTATGCAGTTGAAACATGGAATTGGAACGAGATACAAAGGTCAAGAAACAAGCTGTGGAAATGAGCTATTTGAGATGAGTATGTGGTGTGACTAGAAAAAATGAAGAAAGAAATGAAAGGGTGTATGAGAGACATGGTATGGCTGAGAGTGCAAAGGGGGTGAATTGTGGAGTGGTAGAATGGGTGAAATGTAATACTTTGAAGTGGTTTGGGTATATGGAAAGAATGCAAGACTGGGAGTTTACAAAAAGAGTGTATGATAGTTCAATTAAAGGGGTTGATGCGTGTGTGTGGAAGACCACTTGTAACATGGGCAAATAGGGTGGAGGAATATGAGAGGGAGAGAAATAGTGGAAAAATGTGTGGAATGGTGTATGTGAGGGAGGTATGCAAGGATAGGGATAAGTGGAGACTCTTTGCCGTAGCCACCCCTTGATGGGAGTTCCCAGAGGGAACAAATATCAGATATATAAACAGATAGATAGATAGATGGACAGCAGCAGACAAAAACATAATGCTTTGCACATCAGAAAAATAACTGATATCTGTTGCAATGTATGTTAGGTAGTGAAGCACCACATTAACATTAAAATATATGTTGCAACACCCTTCATGGCATTTCCAAAAAAGGAAATCTCCATTTGTACCATCTGCAGAGAAAAAGGAAAAAAAGGAGAAAATAATGTGACTGCATATGAGGGGCAGCCTTAAAAGAAAAAAATGCTTGATAAACAACCCCAATATCACACTATATTAGATGCTGGGATACTGTTTTTAAAAGGATGTGAAGGTTTTCAAGTTCATTTAAGGTCTTATGTATTAAACTATCAGAATCAGGACACTTTTGGCTACATTTTTCATATTAAGAAAGGACAATCATTACTGGCAGGCCACAGAAGAAACACACTCTTGTCCCTTTGAATCAGGTGAGAATACACTCATAGCACTCATCTTTTAACTTGGCACATCATGCTTCAACCAAGTTCTTTTTCCTTTCTGAGTGCACTCATACAATACCTTATCCCTTATTTCCTTGGCATCATCAACCAACTCATACACTCATATAAATGTGCATTGATTCACAATCAGCCAAGTCATAATTCCTTCTCCTAATCTCCTATCCATTTCCAGTCAATATTCATGACACAGTGTCTGTTAAAAATATGAAAACCAACCTGGTGGAAAGCCAGCTTTTTCTGCCAGATCTACAGCAGCAAGTCCAGACAATGGTGTATCTTCTGCTGGCTTGATGATACAAGTACATCCAGCAGCCAAAGCAGCTGCAGCCTTGCGAGTAATCATGGCATTGGGGAAATTCCACTAAAACAAAGAGAATGAGTTTCAAAAATCAGATTTTCATGCTTTTAAACATAGGACAAGTGTGTAAACATTATAATTAAATTTGTCTTCATCAAGGAGAAAAACATCATTTGGAAACCTTTACCCTTTTACTAGCTTCTAAATTCTGCCAATAACAATTCACAATGGGTAAGCCCTAATCATTCAAAATTACTTTTGATAAAGATATGTAAATCATCAGGGATCAGGGTCATATAGCAAACAAATACATGTCCTCATTCCTGCCACCAAGGTTTTTCCTCACAAGCCAGACCAAATCAACGACAACGTGCAAGATGTCTGCTCAAGAGAAAAAACACTGAGATCTACAAGTTGCAGACAGGATAGGATATACCTCATGCACCTGAGGGTAGAGCCCTGCACCCATAATAGATTTGTACTGATTTTTCCAGACTCATTTTAAATCACATGAAGCAACCATGAGTCATACTTTACCTGTAGTCATACTATATGTCACAAGCAGTACTAATTCACCCTCAAAAATTTCATTCCTGGCAGTTACCCTATAAACACCATGGGGAAAAGACTCTCATTGGAGTTTGCACCTGGCAGCCATGAGAGTGGTAACCTTTGACAGCCTCAAAAATTTAATTGCTGGCAGTTACCCTATAAAAAAAACCATGGGGAAAAGACTCTCATTGGAGTTTGCACCTGGCAGCCATGAGAGTGGTAACCTATAACAGCCACAAATGCAAGCACATGGCACCAAGGACAAAAAGGAAAAAAAAAGATACAATTTGTGGAAAGTAGTGATTTAAACGAATAAGATGATGATTATATTTCATTTCACCCAAGATGAAATTTCAAAGGTGAAAACAGGATCACAATGTGGTTCACAAACTCTTGTACTGCTAAGGAAACTTAAGATTACAGCTGTAAAGAAAGTTAGATTTTTTGTTTTGTGTCTTTTAACATTATGTTGAATTAATCTAGGACACTTTTTTAATTTTCTTGAAAAAAGGGAATGCAAAGCTTCCTCATATGCTCTATGCCCAAGATGAATGTATCACATTCAAAACAACTATATGCATTTAGTTATAAAAACACATTAAGTTGTAAGGTAGCTATATCTACAATGAGATGGCCCCTAACTGCTCTTATGTCTAAGTATTGTACAGAGATTCCTGTACAAGGAATGAAAGAGCACTAAACATCAACAGTTCCATCATGAAATCATAAGGTTAACTATTACAACTAATATTTTGCATATTCTGAGAGCCCTCCTCTCTGAAAAAAACAGTGTGGCCTGTCAAGGGTGAGGGACTAAAGACGTAAAAGTGGCACTGAAGTCCACTAGTTATACAGCAGAGTAAAAGGGAAAAGCGACTGAGGGTGACGGCTCTGCATGTAAATGGGATGACTGGTGAGAGTAAAAGGAGGGAACATGAGGAGAAATTCAAAAATTATAGTTTGGATGTCCTGGGAATTGGGGAAATCCATATCCTTATGGTGTATGGAGAAAAGGAAATGATGAATGCAAGTTGTGGGAGGGTGTGAAAGAAGTAGTATGGATGGGAATGAATGAAAATCAATAAAGAAGGGGGGATATATGGATGTGCAATTGTAAGAGCAAAAGAGTGTGTTTCAGAGCATGGATGGAATGGATCAAGAATTGTGTGAGGGAAAGGAAAGATGGGAAATGTGAAGCATGCAAGGGTATGTGTATATGTACCTGTGAATATAAAGACTGTGAAAGGTAAGGATGAAATAAAGCATTTCAGGAGAAATTTGAATAAGTGTATACATGGTTTTGAGGAGAGAAAGGCAGTTGCAATTAGTGATATGAATGCAAAGGTGGGATGTGATGAAATTGGCGAGAAAACTGGTAAATGGAGAGTGCCTGGAATAAATGTGAATGGAAGTTATTTTGTCAATGTCTTAACTGAAAAGGGCATATTTCCTGCAATCACCTTTCTTCAGCACATGATAATCCACAGGTATACACGGATAAGAAAAGATGGAAGAGAACAAAATGCTTTACATGACTATGCAGCAGTGGATGAAATGTTGAGAAAGGTTGTGCTGGATGCCATAGTTGTGAGAGGATTCTTTGGAGACTGACCATTTTGAGGTTTGGGTGGGAGTAAGGATCCATGGAGTTACGTTGTAAAGAGAAGTGGAGAATTAAAGAGTGTTGGCAAGCAAGAAGATGAATCAGAAAGAATGCATGGAGTATGAAAGAAACTGAAAAAAAGATCATATGGAAGTGCATCTAATGTTGGGACATAGTCATGTGTAAATGAGGTCTTTTAAAATGTTTAGAGAAACAATGTTAAATGTCACAGAATTAGTAGTTGGATGCAAGATTGTGGGATATAAGAATAAAAGGAAATGCATGGTGGATGGATGACATTAGAAATGATGTGGAAGAGAAGAAAAAGGCATATGGTAGAATGCATGTTCAGCAAAGGAGGAAGGAAGAATATAAGATGAGTAAGAAGAATGTTAAGATGCAAATACAGGAAAGCAAAGAAAGAAAAAAAGAAAATTTTGGTAGAAAATTGAGTAGGAGATGAAAAGGGAAAAAGGTAGATAGAAAACAGGAAATGTTAATGTGAAAAGTAGGGTAGGGAATTGCTGAACTGAAAGGAAAGTGAAAAGATGGAAAGATTATTTTGAAGGCCTGATGAATGTGGTTGAAGGTGAGGCAGCAGATGTTACATGCATGGAATTTGGAAGGAAAAGGATAAAAGTGCAGGGGCCTACAACAAGAAGGGAGGTAAAATGGGCAATCATAAGGCTAAGGGTAAGAAAGGCACCTGGAGTGGATGGGGTTATGGCTGAAATGTTGAAGTATAAAGGAGAAACACAATAAAGTGGATGCACTTGATGTGTAATTTAGCATGGAAGCAGAAGGTTATGCCTGAGCATTGGGTGAGAGCTATTATTGTCTCTTTATTCAAAGGATAAGGTGCTTAGGATGTATGTAGCAATTAAAGGAGAATAAGTCTGAAGTATAACAACAAAAGTGTATGCAAGAATATCAACTGATATAGAGATGGAAGTGACTGAATGCAGAATAAGTGAGAAGCAAGGGGGTTTCAGGAAAGGCAGAGGATGTGCAGATCAGATTTTTTTGTTTGAATGACTGTTGGAAAGTATCTAGCATAAGATAAGAGGCTGTATGCAGCTAAAATGGATCTGGAGAAAGCATATAACAGATTCAAATGGAATACTTTATGAGATGTGTTAAGGACATATGAGGTAGGAAGGCAACTGCTGGATGGTGTGAAAGCTGTCTATACAGGAGCAAATGCATGCATGAGAGTGGATGGAGAGATGAGCAAAAGTTTTGGTAAACATGTATGAAGGAGGAAGGGCTGTGTGGTGTCACTGTGGCTTTTTAACTTACATATGATTGGTGATAAGAGAGTTGAAAGCAAATCTAGGGAAAGGGGGTGCAGAGATGGAATGTGGTTGTGAGGTATGGTGGTTGGTGATGAGCCTGTTTCTGGGTGATATTCTTTTGTATGCCGAGACTGTGGAATAGGTTGCAAGTGTATTTTATGACATGTCTAAACATAGGCAATTATAGGTAAATGCAAGTAACAGTAAAGGATTGGTGTTTGAAAGGAAACAGATGAAAGCATTGATTTTGCAAAATCATACACAGTGAAAGAAAGCGTACTAAACTTTGTTAGAGATATGGAAGGAAAAAGACTGGAAGAGGTGAAAGAATTTAAGTATATAGGAGCTACCTTGGATCAACTTGGTGATATAGAAGGAGAGATAAGGGAGAGAGCAGTAAAAGGAAGAAGTCATTGGGTCCCTTAATAGAATAATGAAGGGTAAACGTGTGAGCATGGAAATGAAGAAAGGATTAAGGGACAGCATATTCCTGCTAACCCTGACCTATGCAGCCAAAACATGGACATAGAATGAGTTACGGAGGTCATGAATCCAGGCTGTGGAAATTAGCTATTTGAGAGGAGCATGTGGTCCCATTAGATGGAATGAAGAAAGAAATGAGGAAATATATGAGAGATCTAATAAAGCAGGGAATGCAAAGAAAATGAACTGTGGAGTGCTAGAGTGGGTGAAACATAATATTTTGAGGTGGTTTAGGCATGTGGAAACAATGCAAGACAGGAAGTTTACAAACAGGTTCGTCTGAATAGAAGACTACCTGTGACATGGGGAAATAGAGTAGAAGGGTGCTGGAGGAAGAAAAATAGTGGAAAAATGTGTGAAAGGTGTATGTGAGGGACGCATGTAAGGACAGAGATAGGTGGAGACTGTTTTGCTCTGGCCACCCCTTGATGAGAGTTACTGAAGGGAACAGGCATCAAAGATACAGAGAGATTAGATATATAGATACAAGGAAAGACTGAGTGTAGAATGGCAAATGGTAAAACAAATGAAGCAATGTGAGTGAATGAGGAACAGGAGATGCATGTGGAATATGAAGGGTGGAAGGTGGGCAGATTGGAAAGGGTAGCGAGTGGTGGGATGATGAAGTAAACTGCTAGTGAAAGAGAAAAGGGTGGTGTAAGGGCAGAACTTATATTGAAGAAGTACAAACGATTGGGGGACTAATAAAAGAAAGTGGGGCAAGAGGTCAAGAGGATGGAGCAAGGGT
>JAUUDZ010061184.1:0-10259 GCA_032361705.1 Panulirus versicolor | reverse complement strand
TGACCGTCCTATATCCTCTAGTGTTCTGAGCGCCTCTCTCTCTCTCTCTCTCTCTCTCTCTCTCTCTCTCTCTCTCTCTCTCTCTCTCTCTCTCTCCCCAACCGTTGAAGAATAAAATTTTCCTTGTTTGTTGAAAAAGCATGTTTTTAAGTGGCCCAATGACAGACTTTGTTTATGCCAGCTTTGTAGCTTCTCCGTTTTCTGTTGATGAGATTTTCATGCGTGCTTTAGGATCGCATTTTATGTAAATTATGATGTAAAGCTAGGACTCGTGTCTGTCAATGTCAGATAAGAGAACAATAATGGGGCCCCGACTGTTCAAGTTTTTTTTTTCTTTTTCGTTGCGCTTATTGTACTGTGTGATTCCATGTTTGTTGTGCCCGTTGGGAACTGTATTCGAATTTAGGTTGGGAGCCATGCCTTCCAGGATTATCCGAGAGTAGATTATGATATACCGGTACCTCCCCGGTCTGCGCTTCAGAAAGGACAACCCCATTGATTTCATTTCCTTGACAGCGTTCATGCAAGTCGTTCAAAGACTTTTCCACACTTTTCAACGTCAGTTTGTCTCTCGTGAAAGGTGATGTTTGCACCATGTTCTGTTCGAGAGAATACAAGTATCTAGAGTTTTCAACATTAGTGTATCCTCTGTTGTTTTGAAGGTCCGGAAAGTCCTGCCTACCATTTCTCTGGAAGAGGCAATTGATAACTTATGTCGGTTGACATTATTATTTCGAGGTTTTTACTTTTATTCAATTGTTAACTGAAAGTAAAGCTAGAGTGACCTGAGGACGAAAACACCGAAGTAGTCTCATCCTAGACATTATATTTATACACTTTACCCCACTGAAACATCTTAGGCAATAAACAACGCCAGTTAGTAGAGTATAGTAAATATGGGCCTCGTTTACTTGCTCCTGCGGAGGGCATAGGGGGCCGGTGACCAGTAGGCCATTAACCTTTGAACTTGGACTTACAAGGAGAAGACGCTCCGACAACAAGCCGTGTTGCGTCGGGGAACGGCGGAATGGCCCTGTTCAGAGGTCTAATCACGCGATCCCGCCGTTTTTCGTCTTCTTACCTCCCATATTGCCGGAACAACCTTTCCACTGAACAATAACATATATTTTCCAAATTATATCATCCCAGCCATCAGCTGTTTCTGTCCTGCCAAAGAAATGGGGGAATTACTGGCATTTGTGTGTCGGGGTTAATCATCGTGCGGCAGACAGCTACCTCGGCGTATCTGCAGACAGAAGACAGACTGGACTGGCTTTTTATGATGCATAAGTAGAGTCATATAATATTTTCTGGATGATACATACCCCTGCAGCCAGCAATTTCTATCCCGCCAAAGAAATAGGCGAATTATTGGCCACTGAGTATGGGGTTTCGTCTTCGTGTGCGTGTGGTAACTTCATCGTGGTATCTGCAGACATAAGACAGGACCGCCTCTTTTAAGTGCAGATGCATAATGCCATCAGTATATTCTTACGTACCTTAGCAAAGCCTAACCTAACCTAACCTATCCCATGTAAACGTAAAAACCCAAGCCAGCCTAACTGTAACCTCTTCGAATACCATGCAGTATAGTTGAGGTGATTCCCTTTTTTTTTTAATGGTTATGTTTGTTATCTTTATAAACTCGACCAAAGTACATCATACGATGATGTCGGAGACTCTTCTACTCCCATGTAGACGCTATAGTTGTATCCCTATGGTGGCTCTCACTGACGCGAAGCAGAATCGTGCGTGTAGCAGTCACGTATCATATGTTCCAAGGATCACACACACATCATGTATCATAGTACGTGCTGTGTTCCTTAAGTCCGACGTTGTGACACTTAGGTACGATGGACAGGCACTTAATTTGACCTGTAAGGGTCATGTTAAAGGTACGGGATTCATCCCCAAGGGTTATACTGTCGTGCTGATGAACGTGCCGTAGTACTCGGAGGACGTAAAGTCTTGATCAGAATCTTACATTTAGGTTCCAGAGATGATGTGCCATCATGCTCATGAGCTGTGCCTTGCTGCTCGAGGGTGGGTGCCGTGGTGCCCTGTACAGGATATGTACTAAAGTACACAGCCAATACACACCCAGTACACAGCACCCCTGTGTGTGCGTGAGGCTGAGGTGAGAGGAGAGGTTATCACTAGGTGCTCTCGGAGGGTCGGGCTGCCAGGGTTATCAGGGTTATGGCGGGCCCTTGACTAGTGAGACAGACCAGCCCACCAGCACCAGCACCACCACCCGCCTCCCGCATCGCCCTCACCGCTGGGTCAAGGTGCCACGCCCGTCCGCCTTCCTGCTGCTGCAGGTGGTAGAGCGAGAGCCACGCACTTACCGAGGCCCCACGTCTGTAGCTACCACTGCATCACTACACTGAAGAGAACCACCAGGAAGACGGTCCATTGGGAAAATGTCCCTCGCTCAGAGGACCGTGTTCACTCCTACTGCTACTCCGTGCACCTACACCTAACAGTGGTAGCGACGCAGTACATTTGCTGTCATCATTGGAATATGACATCCAATTCAACATGGCGGTCTTATCCACTGAACACGCTATACCTGCCAACCGACAGTCCGCAAGTCCTCCACTCTGCCTCAGAAACGAATGTGTCTTCTCAACTGAAACTGAACAACCAAGATTATGCCAAATGAGCCCGACACACACACACACACACACACACACACACAAAGACTGTAACAAATATGGTCTTCATACAAAGTTCCAGCCATGAATACGGTAAGAGACATCAACGTCAGGCTCCGTCGTCCAAGGCTGTTCTACGCACTACCTACAAATATCAAGACTTATAGATCCGCTGCAAAGGAAAAGAAAATACGTAAATGTTACATAATGTAAGTAATCAGCTGGATTTATGGGTAATTGGCTTGAATGCTGCAGTCTTGATCAAACAGCTAGACTGATCAGATCAGTAAAGCACTAGGAACTAGCCTAAGTTCTGGGGGTAGACCAGCCACCCAAAATGAAAATGATGTAAGGTCAGGTAAAGCCTGATCATCGCTCAGTGGGGGACTGTAATTACCAAACGACACACCACTCTGACAGCTGGGTACGCGAGGGAGACATGACTTGACTTCTTTGTGGAATTTGATTCCTTGTATGACAGACTTGGAAGGCTGAGGTGCAGCGTCGCTAATCTCGTACATAGGACTTTAAGTTATCACCCAGAGAAAGTCTGTCAGAATCATTGTTTTTGATAAAGAAAAATAAAAAGTATTTGTCACGATTTTCTTTCCAGTACTCCACGTTTTCGAACTCGTCCAAGGTCTATTCTTGTTCTTGAATATTATTGAAATCCGATGATTATTACTCAGGTTATTTGATTAAAGTGTGATGAACAGACGGAACATTCTGCTAGATTACCACATATCCTCCACCTCTGGGTGTGTGTGTGTGTGTGTGTGTGTGGGAGGCGTAAGAAGTATTTTCGTGTGACGACCGCGCTATCACCTGTTATTACTGTACAGGGAGGGAGTTTGGCAGTAAGTCTTGGGACCTTATCTCTTGTACATTCTCTGGTATCATATAACTTATTAGATTTAAGAATGCTGTCTACGTTGACCTTGTCGTGGGTCATCTTGTACCGTTCCTCCACCGATCTTACAGTTAACTCTTGTTAACTATCCATGTCATCCATCTGTTTTGAAAACTTAAAGGTTAAGGTCAGGTCACCCAATGGTCTTCTCTCTTTAAAAGGTGGTGAAATGCAAAGGCTCTAGCTTTAGAAATAACGTAGTTTCCTTTATTCTGATACCATCTTTGTCGCCCTCTTCTTGACTTTATTGGCTCTGTTTTGGCATTTTTTGTGCTTCTGTAGGTGCGGTGACCAAACTTGAGAAGTATATTGTAGTTTTGGTCTTACGTTGGATATGAACAGCTTGGTAAATATATCCTTATCCTTATACTAGAATGTGTAGTGTTCCTATTCTTAGCAGGTTGTTGATCTGTTGTGCTACTGTATCAGTATACGTTTCTGTTGTACGTATTTTGCGTCCTGCTTTACCGGGGTCACATTTTCCAAAGGCATTTGCAAAGTGTGTGTACATTTCAAAGGCGTTTTAGTCATTTTTATTTAACAGTTTCACTTCCCATTCATTTCGTCTCGCAGGGTCGTTAGTTTTGCATACACAAATGTTCTGCTGGTCTCTGACAGTGACATAAATATATGAATTTTAGACGAGCGAAAAAGTATTAGTTGCAGATGTATGTGAGACATGATAGTGTTAAGCATGTCAGTGCACAACTGTATAAGAGAACATGGCACAAACTTTGGACATAACGCCTCCCTGGACACGAAGTGGGTCAGTAATACAAGAGAAGTTTGTTGGCCACTGTATGACATGTATGTGTCAGGGGTAACATTGGTTTGACTAGCACGGGAAATGTTTGCAAGATTTAGTTGATCAAAAACGTGTGTCGGATCTTCATGGTCTGGGGTATTGTTTTTACTGGTGGAGAGTGACTCCGTCTAGGTGCAGTCTCGCGCGGGACATGCATGTGTTGTCATCCTCTTCTTGTATAGTTGTTGAATTTTTTGCATAGGCAGTTGATGTATATTCATGCGTGTTACAAGTGTTGCCTTCCCTCCCCCATTATGGAGTGGTGCTGCACCAGAAGCGATCTGTTGAACTTTTCAATGGAAGGAGACGGGTCAGTCTCGGGTAAATGTACAGCCAAATATACTCCAGACCTGTGCGTCATCTTCCTGGTAGAATAAGTCAGCTCCAGAGGCTGCCAACCTCAAACTGTGGAGGAACCCTCAGTCAGGTTAGCTGAGAAAGATCTACACCACAGACAACCCCCACCACCAGACGTCCCAAGACAAGTTACACAGACAGTCAGTATCTGGAGGAAGTGGCAGGTAGGAGCACACTATCAACAAGGACGGCCTGCAGGAGGCAGTAGCCTACTGACGGTGGAGTGGTTAGGTATCACTCTAGATATGAAGTAATGTGCCCCTTACACACCAAGTACCAGTACCTGGGGCCTGTCCCCCAACATCACCGCCAGCTCACGGATGTACTGGACATTTGTAGTGGATACAACAACCTTCCAATATCGTGTGTGTGTGTGTGTGTGTGTGTGTGATTACCTGGAGGAAGTTCTGCACTCGTACGTCCCCATCTCTTGAGCGTTCTCTACTTTCACAACTTTTTATGCTTCTAAAGGCAGTCTGCTTTCACTGTCTCGTTATTCATCGTATTCCCTTCATCCATTACTATACTGTATGTAGATAAACTTCTTTACATCTTCTTTGACACGTTTCTTCCTTAAATTTACATGTTTTGGTCTCTGGTGGTTGTAGCCTTACACATCTCGATGAACTTCGCCATCAAGCTGGTTTAAAAACTTCAGAGCTTCTGTTCAGGTCACTCCTCGCTCCTCTTCCTTCCATGGTGGGCATAATTAAGGTCTTTTTCGGTAACTTATCTCTTAATCCCGGTATCATCTTTGTTGTCTTCGTCTGAACATTCTCTGTGAGTTCTTATTGATTTTTTTTTTATGCACGGTGGCCAAACCTTGGCCTTATTTAGGATGTGAACAGATTGCTGAATATACCGCCTCTCGCTCCACTTAACAAGAAGCTGGAATCAGACATCACAAACAAAAGTATGGAACGAGACTGACTAGGGAAATTATCAATACTCGTTATAGTGATCGGAGGAGACTATAGATGTTAGAACCCATTCGCATCAGAGAGAAAGCACCTGTCATTAACCTCCAGACAAACATGACCACCGTAATACAGCTCATTGATGGCCCGCCAATAAAACTGTAGACCTAATGGCTTTTAGGACAGGTGGAACACGTCACAGACCCGCCACAAGCTACCGAGTCCACCATTCCAGTGCAGGAGGGACGTGTCACTGACCCACCGGGTCCTGGGTTACGAAGGTCAGGGAGACTCGGACGAGCCCAACCCGACCTCAGCTCCACAAACCAGACAATATAACGGTCACACTTGGCCCAACTCGGTGTATTTAGTGATGGACTGTGTATATTCCTACCTCGTTTAATACTGCTCTTCTGTGAGGGACAGTGTCAACTCCCACGTCCCTGCCACATACAGATTCCTGCTGCTCCGTTTTATGTGAGATGATGATAATATTGTAGCCTTCGTTCTCTTGTGTTCCATCTTCGTTACACACACTCAGACTGAGCTTCATCAACCACGTATCAGAACAACTTTGGAATTTGTATTTCAGAGGTGGAAATGTACAGTCTTCCACGTCTGTTGTGCCAGTGGGAAGTTGTTTCCGAGTGTAAGTTGGGGGGCAATGCCTTTTAAGATTTTCCGGCTGTAGATGATGATATGCCTCTCCTGTCTGTGCTGTAGGGAGTATAGACTCGGTGATGTCAGCCGTTCCCAGTAATGTACTTCCTTTAGCACGTTAATGTGTGCCATGGAAGATTTCTTAACTCTAGTTCTGCAGTTTCGCCTGACTTGTAGGGTGATATTACGACACAACAATGTTCTGTTCGTGAGAGCATTACCGACCAGAAAAGTATTATTGTTTTTTCTTCCCCCTTAATAAAAATCAGCTGGGTCCATCCCACCCTTCATTTAGAGAAGGCATCATATTTTTATTTTTGTTCACTGTAAAGTTTGGTCGTTCAGCATTATTGCTTGGAGGCCTTTCACTTGATTCAGTTGGTTTATGACAGCGTCTGCGTCCATCATGTATTGCTGTGGAAGAAGTCTGTTGGATCATATATTTCACTGTTATCGTTCGCTTGCTTATTCCCGGTCCATATTGTGTTTTTAGAATCTCTCTCATCCCCTGGCAGTCGTCTGTGAAATTACCTTCTATTTTGAGTGAGCCAGTGGACTTTGTGGTGTTGGATTTACATTTTGCATATGAGTAAAAGTATATTAGGGTATTTCTTATTTATGGCTTTTTTTTCCTGATTATTCCTGTATTGCATGTGACATTTTAAATATATGGTCTGTATCTGATAATTCACTCGATAGGTTTTCTTTCCTTTGGTGGTTGAGCTGTGGCTTCCGTTGAAGCCCGGCAATTCATTTTGCCCCATATATTTTGTTCTATGTCTAACCTAGACCTTTTGTGCCTTCTCGCTGGTGTACGTCCGTTCCATGTTTGGAATACTAAAGTGGTCATGTCATTTACACACTCCTCCTCTGTTTTGGTGCTCGACAGTGGTTCCTTATTGTATTGTCGACATTTTATTGATCACATCCTCCCGGTTTATCCTTTTACTAACACAGCTGAAAATACCGAAAACACCCCAGCTATTTCGTGTGTCCTGACTTGGGGGTTTAGCATCCAAGCTTTGTTCTTCCTTCAGTCAGGTTGTGATCCGAGGTTGTGAAGATTTAATCTACAATGTTATTTCCTGAGATTGGTTTTGTTGTTTGTTAGCCCAGGGTGAACATGTCACATTGTCTGATTTTTCTTTTTAAGCTGCTTCTAGAGTCGGTATTTTCCGGTATGATGATGTTTCCAACCTGCCTCCATTTAATGTTGCAGTCGAGTTTTCAGAATAGGCCCACAGTGTCCAGATTTAAAAACCATTACGTTTTTTCTCTCAGTTTCTCCTCCATTTTCGCTTTTATCCACTACGAAGTACATTACGTAGTTTTGTAGAAAAAAAAAAAAGATTATGTCCAATAGCTGTTTGTATTGTTTTATAAAATATGTAAACTAAAACAAAGGCAACGTTTTTTTTTTTTTTTTCAAAAAATCGTATTGTAAACAAAATAGAGGCAACACTTGGGTAACCGTTACAGTTATTTTCTTAAGGATCTTTTTTTCTCTTTGACGACTGGCTGGTTGCACTTCAAGTGGTTACAGTTTGTCAAAACATCAGCTCCTCTCATATTTATACCTACTTTTTCCTGTCACAAAATGATTACCCTGAAGTTGAGGTGCACCTGACCAAGTGGTCTGTGGTAGCGAATTAAATGCCCTACGACCGCAAGGTTAAAAAAAAAGAAGAAAGAAAACAAGACTATCAATTTCGGCTATCTCACGACACGTCTGAATGTTGGGCCATCACGCACTCTTTTTTTTGCTGTCTAGGTTCTGTGACCGAACTTCTCTTGTATTCACTTTATATTGAAGCCTAATTTTCCCCCTGAGGAAGTTCTAAGTGTTTTAGAAAAGAGAATCTGTTCTCCTTTTCACGCCATACAGTTGATCTATGACGTGTGCAGTTGCGATATTACCTTGGAGCATGTACTAACGAAATGCCGAAGATATAGGAGGCCCAGAGTCGAATATGAATTACATAAGAATGATGAAAGGAAAGAAAGTACTGGAGAAATTTTAGTTATGTTACTTTGAATAGATATTGATTTTCTACAGGAAGCCAAATATGATTTTAAGTTTTTAGATATCTTTTTCATGCTAAGAATCGCAGAGTAACCAGATTATATTATTAAAGATCAAGGGGTCAAAGACACACTTCGAGAAATATGCATCCGGTGCCCTAAGTTGTTCATCTCATGACCGGTTGGTGTAGATTATAATGCACCAGCCCTCAGAAAAATCTTAAAGGGGAATTCAGCAGGTTCCCGTAGAATGAACCGTACAGCTTAGGCTCACATGGTTATCAAGTTCATCAAAGGTGCAGCTAATAACAGCTTGGGTAATCAACGCTTCAGAGGTGCGGTTTGGTTCCTGACTGAGCTTGCATGGAGGGGAAAAAGTAGCCCTCTGGAATCCGACTTCAGGTATTACCTAAGACACTCCAGGGTATTCAGCAAGCTGTAACCATGCGCACTGCTTATAACTCTGCAGAACTTCACTGTCTCTTGTCATAACAGATCGCACGTTGGCATACGGGCGTTGCAATAAATGTGTAGGGCCACCTTAGTGTAAGACGTACAAAAAGATATTCTGATTTTTTCCTTCGGTAATATTCGGTTGTAAACGTTTAGTTCTGCCGGTGTTCTCTCTTTGCATGCTTGATTTATCCTATTAGCAACATGTTGTCATTATAGTTTATAGTGTTAATGGCAAGCTTGCACATCTTATTTACCTTTAGCCATTTTCATGATACTAGATGCTTAGGCCTCGTCTTTGGGAAGGTTAAATTCATGATTGCTCATTACGTTCCTTGTGTGTTACAGATGGTTGACGACGCGGGAGTCCGTCGTGCCCAGGAGAGGGAGAACCTGCGTCATATCATCCAACAGTGGAATGCCAACAGACTCGACCTCTTTGAGATTTCCGAGCCAAATGAGGTGAGTACACTGTTGTAATAACTATGTATAGATATTTGAGGTGAATGCACAGTTGTAACCACAATGTATAGATGAAGAGTGCGTTGTTATACCAGTCCTCTTCACCTGTCCAATTTTTTTTTTCCTAAGTGTAGATGAATAGACAGAAAATATTTTGTCTTTTTATCCCAGAATTAATGATGCGTTTTAGCTACTCAGCAAGGAAGTAATATGAAGTTATTCATTTTGACTTTTTCACCGTGCCCTTACGAGGTTGGCTAGGCTACGAAGCGTATGGTATGTGTCAGTATTATGTAGTGTCAGGCACCAGCGAATCCAGTTTTTCTGTGGTAAATGTTGTGCCATACTGAATTGTCAGTAGCCCATCACTGACTATCCAAGAATATAGAGAAAAAAAGTACATAGTCTCATGAAATCTTGAATCATCCTCATAGTGAGAACAAAATAGTATTTTTGTATCAAGATTTGATATCTTCGAAGGTTATATTTCACACCAGTATTGTGGCAGTTTTAATGTTACCTGTTTCGTGTCTCAATTTTCATATTACAGAAAATCTGTGAAGTGAACCGTTGTTCGTCAAACTGGCTAAGCCCAGAGTCTGGTTTACATGAACAGTAACAATTAAAAGTCATGAGGCTGAAATGTTATCAGATGTGTTTGTTGCCTTTTGGCGGACAGTTTCAATTTCTAATGGTTTACAAGATTTTATGTCAGCGAGAGAATTATTATGATTATGAAATTGAATTATTATATGAAGAATGTTTTGAAAAATGACATGAAAAACATAAGTTTAAGCGTTAACTTGGAAAGATTTGATTTCCTTATTAACGAACTTTGTTCTTTTAATACGTTAATAGATGTTTTATGGCGTTAGCATTGTAAATATGGTGGAATTCAGTAAACAGATTTTGTCGTCTCGTGCTGTGACTCACGCAATGAAGTGGGCCAGTTCATAGGAAAACATCCCTGGTCATAATTGAAAAAAAAAAAAAATATACATGCAAACAACCGCTTG
>JAUUDZ010061162.1:0-10259 GCA_032361705.1 Panulirus versicolor | reverse complement strand
TCCTTGCTCTTATTCACATCTACTCTCAGCTTTCTTCTTTCACACACATTAGCAAACTCAGTCGCCAGCTTCTGCAGTTTCTCACGCGAATCAGCCACCAGCGCTGTATCATCAGCGAACAAAAACTGACTTACTTCCCAAGCTCTCTTATCAACAACAGACTGCCTACTTGCCCCTCTTTCCAAAACTCTTGCATTTTCCCTATTTTCCCTGTCGGTAGGGGAAAAGAATACTTCCCACTTATTCCTCACGTGTCGTATAAGGCGACTAAAGGTGAACGGAGCGGGGGGCTAAAAACCCTCCACTCCTTGTATTTCAACTTTCTAAAAGGAGAAACAGAAGAAGGAGTCACGCTGGGAGTGCTCATCCTCTTCGAGATCTCAGATTGGGGTGTCTAAATGTGTGTGTATGTAACCAACATGAGAAAATAGGAGAGATAGGTGGTATGCTTCAGGAAAGGATCCTGGATGTTTTGGCTCTGATTGAAACAAAGCTCAAGGGAAAAGTGATAGAGTGGTTTGGGAATGTCTTAGGAGTAAAGTCAGGGGTTAGTGAGAGGAGAAGAGCAAAGGAAGGAGTAGCACTACTCCTGAAAGTGGAGTGGTGAGAGTATGTGATAGAGTGTAAGAAAGTAAACTCTAGATTGACATGGGCAAAACTGGAAGTGGATGGAGAGAGATGGGTGATTATTGGTGCATATGCACCTGGGCTTGAGAGGAAAGATGATGAGAGGCAAGTGTTTTGGGAGCAGCTGAGTGAGTGTGTTCGTAGTTTTGATGCTCTTGACTGGGTTATAGTGATGGGTGATTTATATGCAAAGGTGATTAATGTAACAGTTGGCGGAATAATTGATGTACATGAGGTGTTCAGTGTTGCAAATGGAAATGGTGAAGAGCTTGTGGATTTGCGTGCTGGGAATACCATGTTTAAAAGAGAAATATACATAAGTATACGTATGAAATTAGGAGAGATATCCAAAGAGCGTTAATCGATTACATGTTAATTGATAGACGTGCGAAAGAGAGACTTTTGGATGTTAATGTGCTGAGAGGTGCAACTGGAGGGATGTCTTCCTGGAGCTGTAGTTGCTCATGTTCCATTCTAACCCCCTTTACCCCATGCTTGCAAAAGCTACAGGATACAACTTCCCATCATATTCCTGCAACAGAACTGCCCCTAATCCCTCAAAACTAGCATCTGTCTCCACCAAAAACTGCCTAGCATAGTCTGGATTCTTCAACAGCGTTGCACAAGTCAACTTTTCCTTTAACTGTGCAAAAGCTATAGCCTCTGTCTCACATCAGTGCCTGGTAACATCTGCCAATGAATCTTTACTCATTAGAGCATGCAATGGTGCAACCACCTTATGAAACCCCTCAATAAATCTCCTGTGGGAAGGGCAACATGCTACAAAATGTCCCAACTTCCTTGACTGTGCATGGGGTGGGCCATTCCTGGACTGCCTGAATTTTTTCTGGGTCCATGCTGATTCCTTCCTGTGACATAACAAACCCCGAATATTTAACTTGTGGCATCAAAATATGACACTTAGAGGGCTTCAGCTTTAACCCATGCTTTCTCAAGAGCTCAAACACCCTATCCAGTCAGTCCAAGTGCTCCCCACACTCTTCAAGAACACTATCACATCATCAAGGTACACTAACAGGGTGACAAAAATGTGATCTCTAAAGATATATTCCATGAACTACTGAAAGGTGGCTGGGCTATTGGTCAGTCCCACAGGACAGCGCACATACAGGCAGTGCTAGTAGGGTGTCACAAAAGCAGTCTTAGCGCGATCTTCAGCCTGAACCCTAATTTGGTGGTACCCGGCAGCCAAATCAAAGGAGGAAAAGTACCATGCCCCAACCAAGGCATCCAATGTGTCATGGATCTGGGGCAATGGGAAAGCATCCTTCACAGTAATCTTATTTAACTTCCTGTAATCAACACAGCCTTAGTGAACCATCCTTTTTCCTCACCAGCACAACTGGAGCTGCATATGGAATCACACTCTCCTTAATCACTCCTTGTTCCAGTCACCCTTTGATATGAGCCTTCACCTCCATCATACACCTGGGAGGAATATGTCAATAAAGCAGCCAAATGGGCGCATCACTCATTAAGCGTATCTTATGCTGCACCCCAACTCCTGTTCATCCTCTGCAAACACACTCTAATACCAGTACAACAGTTTATCTAGTTCTTTCCTCTTCCCTGAATCCAGTTGGTCCTCAGAAACATGTACTCCCAACTGTTGCCAGTACTGCCGAGCCTCCTCGGCCAACACTGTCTGTGCAGCAGTGTGACTGCCCACTGTCCTCCATGTGACTTCTCGACCACACGATACCTTAGCTACCTTCCACTAGGACCTAAGATGTACATCTGTCTTGCCCACATTGGCAATGGCCACCTAGCCTTCCCCTCTCACTACCCTGGCATAACTATCAAAGACACAAATGCCCTCTGGCACCCAATAGCCATCTGTCTCTTGTAACAGTTCCAACATGACACTCTCACTATCCACCTCTTGTAAACTCTGCATAAATACCTGCAGCACCCTCCTATTGTCTGCTGGGGTCACCAAATCCTGCCCCTGCTACACAATTGCCCACCCTAATGATTGCTGCATGGCCTTCAGCCTGGCTTCTACTACGTGAACACATCTACCCAATTTCTCACACAACTCTGGCTGCCAGCTTCCCACAGAGCTTTGCCAACTCTGCACCAACTCTGCCAGCAGTACTGCTAACAGTACTGACAACCAAGTTTCTTGAACAATACCCCTTATCTCTGCTGCCCACTTCACAAACAAGCCACAATCCCTAATCACCTTCCCCTCTACCTCCAAGTCCACCTGCACACATCCCAAACAAGGAATTCCCATTCCATTTGCATCTGCAATCTGAAGATCCAGCCCCCAACACTACCACTGGCTTGGGTAAAAGATGACAGGTATATCACTCAGTCACCAAGCTAACCTCTGCTCCTGAACCAGCCATTGCTTCCACTTGAACCCCATTTACAGTCACCACAATCTTGTTTTTTTCCCAAACAAGTTCACCTTATTTTTTCCTCTCATCATCTTCCTCAGCACACATCACCACACTCATGCTCCATATCAAAGTTGGACCTGGTATAGACCTTGAGGACCAACCCTTCTTCCTCAAGGCTGCTTATTTCCTGACTGCTGCATCTACTCCTAAAACCTGGCACACTGAAACCCTAAATGACCTTGCTGACCACACACAGGAAGCACCCCTCATATCCCATTCTGGCTGCTTCCACTCTCAGTTCAGTTTCCTCTTTGCAAATCTGTTCTATCTCATCCTTTATGTCGACTGCCTGCCTAACCAACTATTGCCACTGCACCTCTGGATGCTCAGCACACCACTTCTGTACTTTAATCCCAATCCACTAGTCTATCAGATTCCTAAGAACCATGTGTTCAGCAACCACCTCCTGTCCTCCTCCCTTATGCACCTTTCTTTATTTTCTTCTCGGTCCCCAACAATGAATCAGTGAACTCCCACACACCTTCATGTAGCTGTGAACATGTAATTGAATGTGTAACTGTCTCTCCAAATCTACATTACTTAAGTTCTTGCTAAAGGCAACCTCCAAACACTCAAATAGTGCAGGCACTAAGTACATTTGGCTATTCTGTACTCTAATAAATGAGGCCCTTCCAAAAATCCCCTCAGATATGTCAAAGACTGCCATCAGTGCAGCCCCACTTATCATGTTCTCCTCAGCATCTTTCACCCACTCATCTAACTCACTGGCCCTCAGCTTGCCGGAAAATTTTGTAAGCACAGGGACTGGCTGAGACCACAATACTCTCCTGGGCTGCTTGCTATCCCTTCCCTGACACAAGTTAACTACAGCCTCTGCTAACTGCCTATATTAGTTGTGAGGAGTTATTCCACGGTCTACCCTGTTACAGTTACCCCCTGATTCTCCTCTCTCTTTACTTGTCTCCACTTCCCCCTTGATCCTCCACTCTGGTGGGAACACAAGATAATCCATGACTCTTCTGCCAACTGGACCCAAGCAAGAATTTCTACTTACAATAACCAAAAGAACATCATCAATCATGCTTTGCTACCAATTATGTAATGAGATGGGCTTATACTGCCCTCCTCTTTCTTAGGACTCATCTTTGGCACTCAGTACAGAGAAACCACTTCAGTCCTCTTATCACTGCATGAATCTCCTGCTGAAGTATACAAACAATGGGTAGGGTTTACAAAACTTTAACTACAACCACTGCCAATACTATAGTATGAAAATTAACTCCAAACAGAAAACACTTTAGCCTAACTGCTCACATAAGACATTTACAATCAGTAAGAAAAATAACTCCAAACAGAAACACTTAAACCTATCTGCTTACATGAGGCATTCTCATACAGTACATGGTCAGTACCACCAACATGTACTTATCAAAGCACTGACAGGGCTATCTCCCAACACAGCACCTCTCAGGCCTCTCCCCCTTTGACACACACCACCCACAATGTGGTTACCCTATGAGACTACCTGAGTCTTGTTACTTGGTCCACTTAGGGTAGCTCTCATGCACCACGCATGCTAACACCTTCTTGTATGGAGTTGTAACACCATGCACTTAGTGCACCAGCAGCGGTAGCCTTACCATCCCGCCAAGGATGTTTTTCCCCAACCACCTGGCACCTTAGACCTTCACCATACACCAATCTACAGCCATTCTGTACCTTAAGGCACCCACAGAGGTTGATGATAGCAATGGAATATAGCACATGCCAGTCAACTGGGAGGGTGATGGGGTTGGCTTCGCCAAAATGCCTTCCCACCACACCAGTGCAGTTGCCCGAAGTCTCTACCCAACATGGCATTTCTCAGAAACTCGTGCAAACCAGATTTCCATAATAACAGACTCTCCTACTTTATCATCAACACAACATATATCGTTTCCTGCATTACCTAATTAACACCGACAGCATTGACATATCTGCAAATCCGGTAGATTTCCATCCTTGTGACCACAACGATGAGGAGTATTATCCCTCACAGCCGCTTGCATCAAAATGTATATCCTTCCCAAGGCATCAATTGGTGCCACTGCAGTTAGCCACTGAGCCTCCAGCCAGCATGCTAAATTCAGATCCTCACATATGTGTCATAAGTGAAAGGAGCAAGGAGAATGGTGAAACCAAATTGGAGATGGAAGGATGGAGTGAAAAGATTTTGAGCAATCTGGGCCTGAACATGCAGGAGGGTAAAAGGCATGCACAGGATAGTGTGAACTGGAAAGATATGGTATACTGGGATTAACTAGCTGTCACTGGATTAAACCAGAGCATCTAAAGCATCCAGAGTAAACCATGGAAAGGTCTGTGGGGTCTGGTTGTGGATAGGGAGCTGTGGTTACAATGCATTACATATGACAGCTAGAGAATGGGTGTGAGCGGGTGTGGCCTTTCTTAGTCCATTCCTAGTGCTACCTTGCTAGTGTGGGAAATGGCGATCAAGATGGCCACTCACCCCCTTCGACTTAGTCTACTACCATAAGCAGGATTCATGACCATAGCTGGTAAGTTTTCATGATATTGTTACTGTTCTTTAGATTGAGATATTTTTATATGTTCATGTACTGTATTGTACTGTATGTCATCTTATGTCTTTTTGCCAAATTATGTCTTAATTATAACTAGCTTTTATACAATTGCTCCTTTGGGAAATATGGATTCATTGAAAGTCACTTTGCTTAGAGTTGCACTATCCAGGAACCCAACCCAGATCTGATATGCAAAGATCTTGTTGCCTAAATTCATATGCCAGACATATAATCTAGTTTCACTGTTTATCATAAACTGTACACTCAAACCCATCTGAAAGAATATCTAATATTCTTTGATAACTGGAAATGGAATTTGGATGCCAGCATTAATCAGTTGTCTGTTTGACTGGCTGAAAGAATCACCTAGAATGATTGATATCATTATATCTGTTGAAAAAAATGCTTCTTCAAGCACAAGGTAAATTCTTTCAGTAACTTAGTTTCCCTTAATTGTTAGTCATGTTGATTTATATTTTCAATTGCAACAGCTTCTTTCAAGTAGTTTAGGCATTTATTAGTTGTTTCTGTGCCTCTTTTAATTATGAACTAGTGTTTTTTATCATTATTCAGTTTTCCTTAATCTCTTAACAGATTTCTCAGAATAAGAAAGAAGCATATGAGGATTTAGCAATGAACATCTTCATGAAATACAGTCCAAAAGATTCTCGAAGTAACCGAGCAGAGTGCACTAGTTGTGAAACTATGATCCCTGACTGGTAGGTTTTTCTTCGAGATTGTATCTTTATAAGTGTATTTACTCCCCATGCTGATGTTCTACTCTTAGCATGATCACTTGTTCTGTGTTGTGTTCCCTATTTGTGGTGGATTCCTTTTGTTCTTTCAGCCTCAGCTGCTATATTTTTCCCATGATCCTGTTCTTTCTTGCCAGCTGTTCCTCACTAATTACCATGAGTTACTCAGCTCTTCTTCAATCCTTAGCCATGGTACTATACTCTTGAACTTGTCCTTCAGCCAGAATATTCTTCCAATTCTCTAAACAACTCCCTCATTCCATGGCTTCTCTTCTGCAAGTTCACAAACATGGCTTCTCAGTCCATTTCTAAGTTTCTTTACTTCCATCTTATTGTTCTCTCTGGTCCTGTTTTTAGATATTCATCACCAACTTGTTTCCCACTTCCAGTACACCTATCTCTCTTGGTTGGTTGTCTTCATTTTGTACTTGGAGATGTTCAAATTCATTCTTCTTTCCTTGCTTATTAACCAAATGATTCCTCCGTACTCGTCAGATCAGAGTCAGAGTCCGGTCATCAGGTCAGAGTGTAGCTCTTCATAACCTGTTGGAGAAGTTGGGAATTCTTCATGGTAAACTCTTTACTGTTGCAATTTTAGTCTCCTTCTTTCAGTTGCTGTCAGTTATAGTTTTATCAAAGTTACCAGTGTAGTTTTATGATAGAACCAGTGATTGATTAATGTTACTGAGCTGTTAATCTCCCAGTCTGATCATCAGTAACCACAGTAGCCTACTTGCTTTGTTTCTTTTAGTTCTTCACTGTGCAATTTACAAAATTGGATAGTCCTCAAATTTTGTCACAAAACTTTTTTCGGACTCAGAATTGACTAAAATTCTCTCATACCAAACTGTTTCTACCATCCCATCCCTGTTCAGAGAGTTCCAGTTCAACCGATTCATAGGACCAAGATACTATTTCAATGGCACTACACACTTATGAACTCCCTCTCACCTGCACACATTCATTGCACATTTAGGCTTCCAACTCTGTAAATGTCATCTTCACCTGTATCATGTGAAAATACCTATTGTAACAGCCTGATTGTACAGTAAGGGAAGAAAGAACTACATTTATGTAGTCCTGTCTCATTCATTTCTAGTATGTTACAACTTTTCAGAGTTGCATACCTCATAAAGCAGAAAGCATGCTGACAAGGACAGTGAGCTAAAGTTGCATCCCATCCTGGGGCAGCAGATTACATCATCTGACTTTTAAGACTGTACCATGCTGCCAGACATACGATATCCTCACCATAAGCACGTTTTAGGTTTTGTTTTGCAAATAAAACCTGAAATACAACCTTATTTTAAACAGTATTTGTAATTTTTTTTTGACAGGGACTGTAGTGCCCATCCTGAAACCCTCCAACCACCCAATTCCCCCTCTTATCATCTTTCATCATTGCTATCATCAACATGCAAATACCTCAAAAAGTTGATTCACAATAATCATCCAGAATACCCCACTCTCACCCACATAACATGGCCCTTGACCAAATCACTTCAGTACCACACTGCATGCAAACCTCGGAACCATCTTACAATCTCCATTTCAGAATTGCTGGTCTTACTTTGTCTTGTCAAAAGGGACTACCAGGCTAGTCCTGCCATCATCTCCTCACAAGCAGCATACACCTACTCAAACCTTGTTTATTTTTTCATAAGTACTTTTGCCAACTCCTATTCGCTCAAACGTTTTTAAGTATAATCATGATAGGTAAAAAAAAATCTATGGCCCCTAGTCCATGACATCATAGGGTGCTAAGAATCTTTGGATTTTTGCCTGACTCTGCTGTCAATGAGAGGGAGGGCTCAAACATTTGTATAACTGACTGGTCTTGGTTCATCCCTGTATTTGAGTCAATACACAGAAGAAAAGAATATAATATTTGGCTTTTTTAGTGTTGTTGACTGTTTTGTGCAAGCTTTCCTCTTATTATTTTTCCAGTTCGGGCATTGCCAGTGGTCTGAGATTGATCCAAAAGTAATAATACTACTAACAGTATTGATGCTTACTAGCAGAAACTGTTCTCAATCATGTGCAGAATTTAAGTAGTTGAATGTTACTGGCAGTGTTGCCTTATAGTTACTCTAAATATTTATTCTCTTTTGTTGAGTTACAGCTGCACTTTTATGTAGTGAAACTTAGCTACACTTGTTCACTTCTCCAGTGTTAACCATTCTTTTTCTTAAAGATTGGATCTCCCATAGAGGCTCAATAAGTAATAGAAATTGATTCACTGAAGTTGGCAACAAATGGGCATTCCATTTGAATCTGCGAAACTTCCACTCCCTTGCCTATTAAACTCCCAAAATTTGGCACACATATTACTCAGGGCCCCTTCATATTCCCCCTTGTACATATAGGCTTCATGAGCGACAGACCTTCCAAAATCTTGAAAAAATAGGGAGCACTTCCTGGAGTTCTCCTCTGGTCAGCTCTATGCAATTACCTGTGTTATTACATATTTGTACTGCATGGAGAAGGAGTATTACATTCAAAGGGTCCCATCTCTTGAATGCTGTCTGCTGCAATACAACCTCTTAAATTTATGTATGGTGTCTTTATGTATGTATGTATGTCTTCAGTCAATATGTTCTCTTCATCAACCACTCTTATACTATAAAAGTATTTTTTTTACATCCTTATTTACAAGTTTTTTACTTCTTTCATGTTATGTCCTCTGTTTGCTTTGTTCGTACATCTATCAAAGAATAGTCCACGTCATTGATCTTTTTGAAGACTTAAAGGTTGTGATCAGATCACCCCCCAGCCTTCTTTCTTCTAAGATTGGTAAATTTAAAGCATCCAGCCATTCTCCGTAGCTTAGTTCTCTTAAATCGTACCATCTTTGCTGCCTTTCTCTGGACCTTCTTTATGAGCTCTTTGTGCTTCTTTAGATGTGGTGAATAAATGAGAAGTATTTTCTAGTTTTGGCCTTATTTGAAATACGATATGAATAGCTTGCTAAAATTTCATTATCCATATACTTGAAAGCTAGTCTGATATTTGCCAGTAGACAGTTTGTCTCCTAATATGGGATTCTGGTGACAGGTTAGAGACAATATCTACTACCAAGTCCATTTCACAAACAGAATCTTGCAGCTATTTCTTGTTAGGTAATAATCACAATGAGTTTATCTCTTGCTTTGTTCCATCCTCATTACTTTATATTTGCTCAGGTTGCATTTCATCAACCACAACTCAGACTAACTTTGGAGTCTGTTTAGGCCTCTTAGTTAGCTGAAACAATCATTCTCACTTGTCACTTCCCACTTGACTTTTGCATCATCCCATCCTCATTACTTGCCGGGTTGAATTTCATCAACCACAACTCAGGCCAACTTTGGAGTCTGTTTAAGTCTCCTAGTTAGCTGAAGCAATCATTCTCACTTGTCACTACCCACGTGACTTCTGAATCATCTTCAAGCATATTCAGGTTGGATTCCATGCCTTCAGGCAAGTATTTGATTCACGTTAGGAAGAGTAATGATCCCAGAAGCGAGCCCTGTGGAACTCCGCTGGTCACCTCGATGAAGCTAGAAAAGGCTCCACTGACATGCGTCCTTTTCTTCCCTTCGTAAGACCTGCTTGGTGATCCACCTTCTTAATCTGCCTCCATTGTAGTAGTACTGGGTCAAATGCCTTCCGGTTGTCCAGATACAGACAGTCCCTCCAAAGCCTTCCCTCCTGTCTGGGACTGAGGTCACTCTCTCGTAGGACTTTTCCAAAACCTGACACACCACACGCATTAATGAGACCGGTCTGGAGTTCAACGCCAGTTCCCCCGTCGACTTTCTGACACATAGGTATGACGTCTACCCCTTTCCGTTTCCTTCTCTCTCTCTCTCTCTCTCTCTCTCTCTCTCTCTCTCTCTCTCTCTCTCTCTCTCTCTCTATAAAAA
>JAUUDZ010061151.1:0-10259 GCA_032361705.1 Panulirus versicolor | reverse complement strand
TTGAGATGTATAGGTATGTATATTTGCATGTGTGGATGTGTATGTATATACATGTGTATGTGGGAGGGTTGGGCCATTCCTTTCGTCTGTTTCCTTGCGCTACCTCGCTAACGTGGGAGACAGCGACAAAAGCAAATAAGTTAACATTCAAGAGAGAGTTCGATGTATTGCATATTTGTAGTTCAGTATCTTGTGGCATTTATACAACATCATACAGCATTGTAAGCCTTATATTTTGTACAGTATTAATCTGCTATTTTTCTAAATACTTCTTATATACAAAGAGTTAGTTTTTTAGAGTATGATTTGAAATATCTAGGATCTCCAGTTCTTAGGATCACACAAGTGTTAAATCCCCTTAGATGCCATGCTCTGTAAGGTGAGGAAGATGATTGCTAAGAATATGGAGAGGGGTTATATTTGGAATACTTTGAAGAAGGAAACTGTGACAATTGCTGCAGTTTAAGAATTTTTTAATGTGGGATAAAATTAAGTTTATAAGTAAGACTATGTGGCTGTTTGAATATTTTAAGAATTCTGAAAATTACAAGAAATGCTTTTGGTTGTTTAGTTTTAAATAATGTTTGACATGAATGGAGTTGAGGTATGTAGTGCTTGCATAAATCATTGTCCTATCTGTCTATCCATATCTACGATGCCCATTTTCTCTCTGAATTCCTTCAAGGGAATGGCAGTGGGTAAGAGTTTTCGTAACTGGTGAGCTCCATTGCCATTTCTTAGCCTCTATGTCTAACCATTTATAGACCACTGGCAGAGGGCAACTCTTGCATAATGTTTCCAGAGGCTCCCATCTAATGTTCCTACAGACTACTTCTACCGAAATTGTTAACCTAATGTTCCAACTTACTACTTTTTCTTGATGCTCCTGCCTAATTTTCCTAATGTTTCTACGTAACACTCCTGCCAAATATTCATATCTAAGGCAGGGCTAGTGCATAGTGTTTACCACAGGAAAATCTAGACTTATGAAGAATGAGTTTTGTGAATTAAGTATCTTCAAGTGGTATGTGTGACACATGAGGAATGAATTTTGTGAATTAAGTGTCTTCAAGAGGTATATGTGACAGAGATTGTATGTTTGTGGACTGAATGCCATCAGTCCGTGTGTGGGTGAGGCATAAAGAAAAGACAGCTACCTGGGTAAGAGGAGTGCAACTTGAGAATCACTGAACTATGTAGCCTTCTCTAACCCTCCTGGTACCTAGGTGGGTAGTCCCAGTAATATACCTCCCTGGTTGGTGGCTGTCTACCAACCATTACCTACAAACATTGTCTGCACCTCCCCCATATATTTTCAAGTTGATACGTGGCTAAGGTTTATTATGGATACAAGCATATGGCACTCTCAAGGTGAAATCATTGTACATATCGTTGCTTAGACTAATGTTTCTAATGTGTCATTGCATGCAATCTGCCTCAGTGTGCCTCAGGCTATCTTGAGGTTAGGACGTTCTTTCTTGACTTTTCCTGGCTGCCACTTCATTTTGAGACTTTTGCATCTGAGTGCTGTATTTGTAGCATTTGTGCTTCGAGATGGTTGGCTCTTGCCTTTTTGAGGAGGAGTAAGCCTGAAATCCCACCTGGAAACTAGAAAATTTGAGCACAAGTGAGATTTTTAGGTGTACAGGATGCTTCTTAACACCTCATCAGTGCCATGCCTCATTTAGGAGATTAATACCCAGTGGACCCAAAACATGGACATATGATATAGGAACCAGGCCAGTTCCATTGCCAGACATCTGCATATGGTAATCAAGGTCAAAGAAGAGATAACAGAGTACTAAATTGTTAGTGTGCTATTGCTTTTGAAAATATATGGGGAGGCAGACAAGTTTTTTTGTTGTTTTTTGGACACTGTAGATGTAACAAAGAATGACTATTGGCAGTGGATGGTTGTGGAATGTTTAAGAGTACTAGCTTAATGAAGTCCCCATAGGCTTAGGCTAGACTGCCAATTGCTTCAACATCTCTTCTTGCTTTGTTCTATTATATGAAGGAGACCAGTAAGATATGTTAGAGCATGGATTAGTTGTATGTAACAATAGAATGTACGAACTCTTTGTATCTTCATTTTCTCCTTTCCACTATTTTTTCCCACCATTGATTAGCTAGCATACAATATCTTATAGATTCAAATGGTTAGTTCACTGTCATGTGTGTCAGAGGCTGATAGAAGGGTAGCACATGCTACTTCTACATAAAAGAGCTTATTTTATCATCTGTTATTGTTAAGAGTAGTCTTATTCTTTTGAATATCAAAAGATTATTGTACATTTTGTGCCATATATTATTGTTTCCACTTTTGTAGCAAAAATTTTGGAATATATGTTGAGTATGTTATCATTCCTGAAATTTTCAGATGTTGCCAGCAAGAAGAGGTTTGAATCCGTGCAAAGTATGACTGAAGCAAAGTGTGCTATGAACTTCTTGTTTGAAGAAGCTACTAATAATATGTTAAACACAGCATCAAGAGAAGCAGATATAAAAGATATACAGGTATTTAGGGAAAAAGGCATTCATTTTCAAATTCTGCTTTTGTTCCTCTTATTCATTATTAAGGGATTTTGGTTATTCTCTTGATTGATTTCTTTTTAATTTGTTTTTCTGTAAGTACAGCAAAGGCAGGTGACAGTCTTGGAAAGTATGTAATTGAAGAGCTAAAGATCAGCGTAAGCAAAATTGAAGTAATGAAGTGCAGTGCTGGGTTGATATAGGAATTTTTGTTGGTAATTTAAATTGTTAAAACTTGGAGAAATTATAAGGAATAATTGTATGCAAGTGAATGTGAGAGTGTTGATTGACAAAGTGATGGAAGTGATTGAATGCAGTATAAGTGAAGAGCAAGGGTGTTTTAGGAAAGGTAGGTGATGTATGGCTCAGATTTTTGCTGTGAGAATGACTGTGGAAAAGTATGTAGTGAAAGGTAAGAAGTTGTTTGCATCTTGTATGGATCTGGAGAAAGCATATGAGAGAGTTAAGTGGAATGCTTTTTGGGATGTGTCAAGGATATATGGGGTAGGGGACAAGTGTTGGATGATGTGAAAGCCTTGTAAAGAGAAGCAAAGCAAATACATGTGTAAAGGCAGATGGAGAGTTGAGCAGACGTTTTGGTGTACATGTGGGTGTGAGGTAGGGCTGTATGATGTCTCTGTGGTACTTTTACAAATATATGTATGGAGTGATAAGAGAGATTAAAGTAAAATCAAGGAAAGGGGATGTGGAGATGGAGTGTGATGGTGAGGTATGGTGGCAAGTGACAAGCGTGTTTGCAGATGATTCTGTGTTGTTTGCTGAGAGTGAATAGGAGTTGCGAAAGGTTGTAAGTGTGTTTTGTTGTGTGTATGCATAGGCCATTGAAAGTGAATGCAAGTAAAAGTAAAGTAATAGTGTTTAAAAGGAAACAGACCAGAAGTATAAATTTTGCAAAGCCATATTGAGAGAAAGATAAAATTGCTTTTAACTGTGTAATGGAGATGGGGGAGAAAGACTGGAAGAGGTGAGATAATTTAAGTATTGGGAGCTATATTGGGTAAGTTTGGTGATACAGGGGAGAAAAGAGAAAAGAGCAGTACAGGGTTGAAGATTCATTGGGTCTTTTAATAAAATAATGAAGGGTGGAGGTGTAGTATGGAAGTGAATAAAGATTAAGGAACAGCATTGCCCTCCTGACCTTGACCTCTGCAGCCAAAACATGGGCATGGGATGAGTCACAAAGCTCCGGAACCCAGGCTTTGGAAATGAGCAATTTGAGAAGAATAAATCTTGTTAAGGATGTATGTAGCAGTTATAGGGGAATAAGTCTTGTTAAGTATTCCAGGAAAAGAGTATGCAAGAGTGTTGATTGATACAGTGATGGAAGTGACGGAATGTGGGATAAATGCGGAGCAAAGGGGTATTGGAAAAGGTAGGGGATGTGTGGATCAGATTTTCGTTGTGAGAATGATTGTGGAAAAACATCAAGTGAGAGGTAATTAGCTATAGGCAGCTTTTATGGATCTGGAGAAAGCATTTGACTGAGCCAAGTGGAATGCTTCATGGGATGTGTTTTGGATATATGGGATAGGGGGACAACTGTTGGATGATGTGAAAGCCTTGTATGGAGAGCAAAGTGGTTGATGTGAGAGGAAGACCACCGTTGAAATGGGGAAACAGAGTGGAAAAGTACTGGTGGGAGAGAATTGATGGAAAAATGCATGGACTGGTGATTGCAAGGGAGGCATGGAAGGGCAGAGATAAGTGGAGACTCTTTTGCTGTGGCCACCCCCTCAGTGGGATTTCCAAGAGGAAACAGGTATCAGAGATAAATATAAATAGGAAACAGGAGGAAGCGGAGTGTTTTAGTACCTAGGAGTCGACATGGTGAGAGATGCAACTATAGGGGCTAAAGTGAGTCACAGGGTAGAAGAGAGGATAAAAGTTTTGGACACAGTAAGGAATATGTGGAAGAAAGTTCATTGTCTATGAGAGCAAAGACGAATATGTTATGGAATATAATAGTCTCATTTGGGTTAAACTGATGTGAATTGAGGTTCTTGAATAAACCAAGAAGGAAGAATATGGATGTGCTTGAAATGAAATGCCTGAGAACAGCAGATGTTGTTAGACACTGTTGTGGGAGTAAGCGGAGTCTGATTGAGAGGGCTGACCAAGGTGTGCTGAAATGCTTCAGGTATATGAAGAGCATAAGTAGTGAGAGACTGAGAAAGACATGAGTAAACATCAGTCAGGGTGAGGAGGAAAGAGACCAATAAGATGGAAGGATGAAATGAAGGATGCTGTGGGGTATCTGGTCTTAAGCATTTTAAGCATTCTGGAGAGTAGGGGTGAAGGCAGTGTCATATATGGGGGATGGGAAATGTGTTTTTAATAGCTGAACCTAAGCATATGAAATGATAAAGACAAACAGTTTGATAATCTGTGGGGCTTGGCAATTGACAGTAATGTATGGTTGTAAGCACTCTGGAGAGTAGGAGTGGAGGCAGTGTCATATATGGGGGATGGGAATGTGTTTTTAATAGCTGAACCTAAGCATATTAAATGATAAAGACAAATAGTTTAATAATCTGTGGGGCTTGGCAGTTGACAGTAATGTATGGTTTCAGGGCAAAATACATGATGGTGAAAGACTAGATTTGAACACATGAAGCCATTGTTTGTTTGTTTCTTATGCTACCTTGCTAAACCAGGAATTTGAAGTGATGAGATTGTAAGCAAAAAGTCACCTTTGATGGAGCTGTATCAATACTAGTGGACAGAAGAGGGTACAGCCTTGTAGAGGACCTTCCTACCCCATAGGAGCACATATTCCCCTCCCCCTATGTAGAGTGCAACTTCAGATTTATAGAATCCTCATAAAAAGGGCCCTAAGGGTTCCATAGCTGATTGGCTGTGGAACTATTTTCTTTTCTTGTACTTGTTCACCACTTCCTGTTATTGAGGTAGCAACAGGAACAGACAAAAAATGACCATTTATTCATGACCACTAAAGCTGTCATCTATGATGTGCCACTACCAGAGTCTCTTATCCATAAACAGAACCCAAAGACCTTTTTGTCAATACCCTGAACCACTTCATATGCCCTAGATTAGCCCATTGACAGCAAGTTGTCCATTTTATACCACATTGCTTCCATTCACTCTCTCCTTTGCATGCTTCACACCCTCCTGCATGTTCAGGCTCTGAGGCATCTATCACTCCATTCTTCCACCTCCTCTTTGGTTAAACTCTTTTTTTTTGTTCCCTCCTCTTCTGATGTGTATACCCTCTTAGTCATCCTTTCCATTAGTCCTAACCATATCCAACTCTTTCATACAAACTCCTCTTATTGCTACGTCTCTCTTTTGCCCAGTCATTCTTTGTTGATCACCAGATACTGTCTTCAGATGTTTTGTTTCCAACACATTCACCTTATGTTGTCTAAGCCCATGCCTCACATCCATTTAGCATCAGTGGGACTGCTGTATCATCAAACATATATTTTTCCACACATTCCTTAATGTGCTTAAGACTTCTTCCTCCTCACCCACCTTATGGCTCACTTAGCTGACTTCAAGTTCTCTCCACTCAAACTCACACTCCAAATATCCTGTCTCTATTCACTGCTGAATTATAATATTGCTTTTATTATTCACTTTTACTCTCAACTTTCTCCTATCACACACTCTCCCAAACACTATCTTTTGCTGTTTCTCACTTGAATCTGCCACAAGCACCATGTCATCAGCAAACAACTTACTCGCATCCCAGCCCTTCCTACCTCCAGTGGACTGCATACTTACTTCTCCATCCAAGGCCCTTGCATTTACCGTCCTCACTTCCCCATCCATAAAGAGATTGAACAATCGTTGTGACATCACACACCCCTGCTGCAGAACCACTTTCACTTAGACCACTCACCCTCCTATCAACCTACTCACAAACATGCTTTACTTGTTGATAAAAATTCCTCACAGTTTCTAGTAGTTTAAGGATAAAAACTCCTCAGACCTTATGAAAGCTTTCTTCCATATCATATATTCATAACACTTCCACAGAGCTACTCTATCAAACCTGTCTTATGCTTTCATTACATCTATAAATGCCACATATAAATCCTTCTGTTTTTCTAAGTATTTCTCAAACACATTCTTCATAGCAAACACCAGACCCACACATCATCTGAAATTCCTGAAATTACATTGTTCTTTTCTAGTCTTATTCCCTGTGCATGCCACCACTCTCTTCATCTCCATTCTTCCAGACAGTACAGGGTACACTCAACAAACTAATGCCTCTGTAATTTGAACAGCCACCTTGTCTCCCATGCCTTTATACAGTGGCATTGTACAGAAGTTCACCAGTCCTCAGGCATCCTTACACACAATGAAAGTCCTAACTAACCACTCAACAATACTGTCATCTCTTTTCTTCTATTAAGAAATTTAGCTGCAGTATCATGCACTCCAGCTGCCTTGCCACATTTCATCTTAAACAAGGGTTTCACCACCTCTTCACTTTTCAGCATACCATTTGCCATAACACTTTCACTTCACATACTTTCCCAATCCAAATTCCCCACATCTTCCACCTTATCATCAGACCCATTCAGCAGTCCTTGAAAGAACTTTTTCCATCTCCTCTTCATCTCATTCCTTCTTGTTAACCCTTCCCCATCTGCCTCCTTCATTGCAGTTCCTATTTGTTCTCTTGTTTCTCACTGACTATAAACCTCTTCAGAACATATTTTCCTTGAAATTTATTGATAATCACCCACCCTAACTCTCATTTTCTCTTTTTCAAACTGTATACCTTCCTCTTGACCTCTTACCTCCCTGTTAGAAATTTTGTCATCCCACCACTCACTACATTTTTTCACTTCAGCTCACCTTCCATGTGTCACTCGCTTGTTGTGCATATATAAGTACTGTGTATACATGTATATATTTTCATACTTTAGTTTTGTTTCCTGCCAGGAAGTAGAAGAAAAACACATCTCACATTCAAATTATCATTATTATATTATTATACTTAATCGCCGTTTTCCATGTCAGTAAGGTAGCCCCAGGAAACCTGAATAATGTCCCATCCACTCATATACACACACATCTACATAAATGCCCATATACACACCTGTACATACATATACCTATACAACATATACACATGTTATCTCAGAGAGCAAAATTGGGTATGTTTGAAGGAATAGTGGTTCCAACAATGTTGTGTGGTTGCGAGGCGTGGGCTATGGATAGAGTTGTGCAGAGGAAGGTGGATGTGCTGGAAATGAGATGTTTTAGGACAATATGTGGTGTGAGATGGTTTGATTGAGTAAGTAATAATAGGGTAAGAGAGATGTGTGGTAATAAAAAGAGTGTGGTTGAGAGAGCAGAAGAGGGTGTTTTGAAATGGTTTGGTCACTTGGAGAGAATGAGTGAGGAAAGATTGACAAAGAGGATATATGTGTCAGAGGTGGAGGGAGTGAGGAGAAGTGGGAGACCAAATTGGAGGTGGAAGGGTGGAGTGGAAAGGATTTTGAGCAATCGGGGCCTGAACATGCAGGAGGATGAAAGGCGTGGAAGGAATAGAGTGAATTGGAACGATATGTCATACCAGGGTCAATGTGCTGTCACTGGATTGAACCAGGGCATGTGAAGCATCTGGGGTAAATCATGGAAAGTTTTGTGGGGTCTGGATGTGGAAAGGGAGCTGTGGTTTCGGTGCATTATACAAGACAGCCAGAGACTGAGTGTGAATGAATGTGGCCTTTGTTGTCTTAACTTAGCGCTACCTCGCATACGTGTGGGGTGGGGAGGTTGTCATTTCATGTGTGGTGGGGTGGTTACAGGAATGAATAAAGGCAGCAAATATGAATTATGTACATGTGTATATGTCTGTGTATGTATATATATGTATACATTGAAATGTAGAGGTATGTATATGTGTGTGTGTGTGTGTTTGTTTTTTACCCTTCCTCGCAAAATTTGGAAAGGCAGTGAAGAGTGAAAATAAATTAAGGTTTTATTATATGAAGTTATTGTAGTGAGGATAGGTAAGGTAGCTAGTAGAATTTGGTCGCTGATGTTTAAAGGTTACATGCTAAAAAATATTTACTTCCGCAGTGTCGCAGTCTGATCGAAGTGTATGGACCTTACTTTCCTAACTTACTCTCAGAGCTTGGGAACCCTGATAAAGTTTGCCAAGGAATACATTTCTGCACATCTGACTCAACTGAACAGCTACTAGGAGGTGAGAAGTGCACTTGGGGTCCATCATACTGGTGCCAGACAAAGATGCATGCAGCTGCTTGTAAGGTTAGTACTAATATTCACATCTGTTTTTTTCCATTATTCTTGTATGTGAACAAGGCAAGGACAATGAAGGTGATATTGTGCCTTTTAAGCCAGGGGAAATATCTGAAGAGGACCCAAGAAATTATACAGAATGCAAATTGATTACTAAAAAACAGCTAAACCAATTTGATGAGAATCTTGTGTCATTTTTAAATGTGAAAGTTTTGTGATAATGATAGTAAATCAGCTAAGACTACTTTGCACTAGCCAGATGCTATTCCAGTTATACTGTTATAAAAGTTAAAATGGCAATAGCAAAATAAGACAAAAAAGTAAATATTGAAATGAAAAGTATAATATGCAAAAAACCATGGAATCCATGTAGAAAACTAAAGATAGAGATGTATAACAGCCCAGCAAGAAAGAGCAAGAGACTTTTAATGTTTTGCCAATACCCTGGAAGAAGCGTGTGCAGAAACTTTAAGAAGATAGAATCAAATTGTTGATATTGTTTCCAAGTGAGCCCAAAGATGAGAGCTGTTTAGTGCATTGCAATGGAGAATAACAGTATTTTGAATCAAATCACTTGTATGGTGAGTACTATGCACTAGCTTAACCTCATGGCATAACCTTCTTGTAAGTACCTGGAAGTGGGTAGGTACTCTCACTCCCTGTTTTGTTCAGCTTCTTGTATTTTGCTTTGGTCATTATCAGTAAGTGTTTGTGTGTACCACTAACCACATCAAACATTTAAACTTGGACTCGATAACTTCTCTCTGCTAAAGAATAGATTTGTGTGGTGTACATACATTGTCATACTTGTTGGCACTTGCCTTTAATTTGCTCTCTTTTGTTACTAATCTTTTTACACAACTATGACAAATTTTTTCATTTGTTTTATCTGTCACAAGTGCTGTGATTTACTCATATTATGAGCACAATTCCATGATAAAATCATCTTAACAGCTTTAAGAAGACTTTATTATACTCACTAGGGACTCAGAACTTCCCCCAAATCCTTTTGTTGTGTCTTTTTTAAATCCTTAAATGCTACATCAGTTTTCTTTGATATTATTATGAATGACTTCATTATTGTTGGAAGCGATGTGATGGCTAGTTACAGCAGAACCACAATTGATTAGAATGCAGGCTACCACTGTTATTTTATGTAAGTGATATTCTTTCTATATCAGAGGATTTAGTAGGAATGATGGGCCTTTAAGGGTGTGTGAAGGAGTATGTTGATGGTTAATGCTTGTAAGAAAAAGGATTTTGTTGGAGTAGATGGATAGTTAGTATTATAGCCATATGAATTGAGAAGTGTCAAATGTTTATTTAGACTTTAGGGTTTTTGGGAGTAGTGATTATAACACTGAACTTGGGCCCAACTAAAGATGAAAAAAACTGGAGTGCATCAAAAGCTATGATGAATTCAGAAAATCTTGTTTGCAAAAATGCGCATGTGAAGT
>JAUUDZ010061129.1:0-10260 GCA_032361705.1 Panulirus versicolor | reverse complement strand
TTCATTTTAATATATATATCCTGTATCCCCTGAATCATTGTTTACAAACACTTCCATTCACGATGTTACAAAGGCAAGTTGCTTATGTTGTAAAGCTGGCTGATAGTTATTTCTCGATGAATAACTGAAACTCAAGAAAGTGTGTAGATGGGAATGAATAATTAAACTCTCTATTAACCCAATGGCTATCATTTATTGTTCAACCTAGTAGACGTTACTGACATCAGTCATAATTTAGATGAGGTTGTACAGATTACATTTAGTACATGAATTGGATCACAAAAATGAGAATTTCGACGATTAATTTATGGCATAGATCTTGGTAATTGTTATGTTAGATTATATTTGATGTTATCTTGCAAAAAATCTGAAAGGGAGAACATTGGAGATATGGGGTTAAACAAAAGACAATGGTTATTTTGCCGAATTATTTGCAACTATGGGTCAGACCGTATGATTGCTGATAATATTTTTTCCTACTTGCGTCACTGTATCACTTTTTAACAACTTTCTATTGACTTAGGCTTAGTAGTTGTCGAAGAGCTCTCACCTTTCAAGATTGGAAAGTGAAGGGAAAGTAGTAGGTAAAAATTCCTACCGATCACTCTTACTTAAACTCCTACTAGAAGGCTCCACCCAACGCCCCTCGAACAAGGCCCACCTAACTGTAACCTGGAGAAGGATGATGGTTCACAAATATAATAAGATAAACCTGATGAATAGAGGAATTAAAGCTCATCATAATACCATATGACCCGCCTTGACGTATCTCGGCAAAAAAAGAAGAAAAAAACACTCCCCTGATAATACAGAATATACAAATAAACCTAACTTAACCCTACTTAGGTAAGGCTCAGATTTCTTGAGCTGCACACAAAGGAAGCTATGAACTTAAAGTTATGGTATATGTCCTCAATTATGTTAGAACCATTCTTTCAAAAAAGATATCATGCCAAGTTATTTACTTTCCTTGGGCCACCTTATCAATTCGTTTTTCTGTTGATTTCAAACTGCAAGTGATTTGATACTATAGACAATGAATGTGTGAGGGGAGAATGATTTCCACATCTGGTCAGTTCACTATCCCTCTTCTATCCAGCTACTTTCTGTGTAACCCACGAAATGGGAAGGGCTTTTAATATTTGGGAAAATGAGTTAGACATAGCAGATTTTGCACAGAAATGACAAGCAATCCTATTCCAACCCAACTTAGATCAACTTAGCATGGTCTTACAGGTACTGATAGATGAGGTTTGGTTTGGGTTAGATTAAAAAGTATTTCTCCTCTTATTTAGTTGTTCAGAGGGCTGTGACAGCATGTAAGGATTCATAGTCATTGTACAGAGATGGAACCTTTTGCTGAATAGGGATGCTCATAAATTTCCGTTTCAAGCATTTAAACTTGATTCTTTGCAAATGCAATATACCCTTCCCATTTTTACCACTTCTTAACCACTTACCAACCCCCAGGTATAAGAATTTACTCGTTAGATTTCAACAGCTTATCGATAGATACCCCCTTCCCCACCGAAAACATTAACAAAACAAATGCATAGAAAAGTTATCCATCAAGCTCTCAATAAATGCCCTCACAATCGATTTAAATTTCACTCAACAAGACTTACACTCATTTAAAATCAGACTCACCAGACCTGTGCAAATTACTTGATCAACATTTTTATGTTGAAAATATTGTTTATTGATTAAAACATGGTGATGAAGATATTTTGAAATGTCATGATAGTTGTAGATTTACATATCTGAATGATTTATGATCCAGTAAGATTATTCAGTACAGTATGTTCATTTTTGATGATATTTTAATTAACTAGCCAAGCCTTCATTTTCAGTAATGACATACACAATCATGTTGATGGATGTAGATCCAGTTCAGGAACTCCATAGAGCTGCAGAGCAGGGAGACATCGAACATGTTCAACAAGCACTTGATGCTGGTATGTTTATAATATGTCAGTAATTCAATAGCAAAATGATTAAAGTGCACTGAACCAGACATAGAACTTCACATTTAGTTGTGTCCTTTTATGATCAGTGACAGACATATTAGTAACTGTGAGTAATTTACTCAGTGATAGTCTTCAGGTTTCCATGCTGTTTATATCACTATTTATGATAGTTTTGGACTTTAAGAAATCCCTGTGGATGCTTAGTTGTGTTGCATTATTGGTCTTCCATGTGAAAATTAAATTTTATGATCACAATTTTTGCTCCTGAAATATCACTTTGTCTTTATTATTACTTTCATTGCATTTGACAGGCCTTGATGTTGACTCTCCGGACCATGACAACAACACAGCCCTTCACATTGCATGTGCTAATGACCATGAGTCCATCGTGGCATTCCTCCTTTCTCAGAATGCTTATTGTGAAGCTGCAAATAATCTTGGGTGGACACCTCTGATGCAGGCAGCAAGACATGGACACATGCATGTTGTCATGCTATTGGTCCAAGCTGGGGTATCTCTGGATACACGAAATAGATTAGGTGAGTTACTTGATATGATTTTTTGTACTAATGGTATATATAGCAAGGTCTTTTATGAGATGCATGTGGGGAAAGCTTTTTGTAGGTTGATCTTTTTGTTTACATCTGTACGTCAGTAATTTGCTAAGTGAGGTCTTCTCTTGGAATCTGATATGCTACTTCTTCCACAAAGAATGAGTGCTTTAATGCAAGAGATGTGCATTGGATAGAATGAATTTGATCAGTGCAGTATTGGGGTCAGTGATGTCAGCAGGCTGAACAGAGTAGATAAAGCTGTGAAGATGAATCATGGAGTGTGCTGTGAGATTGACTGTGGATGATAGATTCTAGTATTGTTGCTTTATGCATGACAGCTAAAGATTACAGATGGGCAAGTTAGATCATTGTTCATATTTCTGGTGCTGTAAGTCAGCAGAGGCAGTTAGATGTTAAAAAAAAGGATTTACATGATAGCTGATATGTCAGTTACTGTGTGGTTCAGACATTCAACTCCAGAACAAGAGCAATTAGGATCAAGATCCTCTTGCAACCATTCCAAAACATTCCTTGGAAAAAAACATTTGAAAGACTATAGAGACACTTCGGTAATTTTAGTTAGAAGATTGAATTAGAGCAGAATGGCTCAGAGATTATGTAAGTGATTTCAGAAAGATATGTCTTTAAAAAGTAGAATACTCCATTAAGAATTAACAGTATTACTCATAACTAATTTTTTGTCAAAATTTTTTTTACATCATTTGTGTGTAAGGATTAATTTTCATTAGAATTTTTGATAGAGGATTAGACTGGTATAAGGAAAATATAAATGATAGATTATTCATATGCTTCAAATTTCTTTACAACTGTGGTATATGAAAGTCCTATCCCTTATGGATTTTCTTGACAGGAATGACAGCTCTAAAGCTAGCATCTGTGAGTGGTCACATGGGTACTATTCGTACATTAATAGATGCTGGGGCAAACTATGACCCCATTCCATCCATAACAACTTGCCAGATAACCCCACTCATGATTGCTGCACAACATGGGAATGATGCAGTGGTACGGCTTTATTTGGACAAGGGTGTCAATGCCAACAAGTCATTTCCAAAGATTGGTATGTATTTATATATTTCATTGAATGTATTACAACTTTTTTCCAAAGCAATATGATGCTTCCTATTTCACCTTCAAGTTTTGATGCCTCAGCAGCTGCTCTGGAAACATTAGATGGAGAAGTTGCACATAAGTTGGCTTTCATAGAAATAATCTTAATTTCTTAGTACACATCTTTTGTACTATCTGAAATGTGTTTTTGTTTTATTGGCATTTTTAGAGTAACTACTATCATTATGAAAAAAAGATGTGGAGTGGTCTGTGGTTCTTGATAGTGGATGATAGACTTTGCTTGTGGTATATTGTACATAATTATATATGGCAGCTGCATAATGGGTTTGTGTCCATGAGGCAGTTTTTATTGCTCTTAATGGTGCCTCTTAAAGGCATGGAAGTTAATTAGATATAGAAAAAATATTTTTTTATGTGTGAGACAAGTGTTGTACAAATCTGTTGCTGCATGGAAAGCCATTCATGATAAAGTCTTAAGTTATGTCTTCAGAACAGATCAGTGATTTCTTGTGATTAGTGAAGTATACATATTTGCCATTTTTATACCCTTATAGGAACATATTTACGCAAACCAGTCAATGTATTGAGCAAGGAGAAAGTCACACATAGGACCAGGATAGATTTTCTGAGACTACAATGATATTTACAGGTATTACACCTCTGATGTGCAGTGCTGCTGGAGGTAACATGTCCACTGCTCAGATTCTACTAGATCGTGGTGCTGATCCCAATGCAGTTAGTGCCTGTGACCTCACTGCCTTGGATGTTGCAGCTGCATGCAATAGACCAGATATTGCTAGTTGTCTTCAAAAAAAAACCACAAGGCAAAAGAAAAAAGGTTGGTTTTGTAACATACAAACATTAGGATAATTGTGTTATCTCGTGAGAACTCTGTGTAAGTACACTTGCTTATGAATTTTGCATGCTCATTTTCCCATTATCCAGATTAGGCAAACATGGATCAGTTTAGGCAGACTCATTCTGCATGTGACCTGCCATACTGCATACAAAATTCATGACTCTTAAAGCCTTAACAAAGTTCTAGATTAGAGGTATTTGTTTCCTGTTCTAAATGTTTGCCAACTGAACCAATAGTTTTGTATTCATATATAATCACATTATTTTTCCAGTACAGTATATTATTGAGAATATCACTCTCAGAGAAACTTACATGTTTACAAAGCTAGTGTTATCCTTTACTTTTTTGTACCAATTTTTTTTTTTTTTTTTTTTTTTTTTTTTTTTGCTTCTAAACCAGATGACACCAGGAACAAATGAATAATGGCCTCATTTGCCTACATCCACTTTCTGGCAGTCATATGTAATGCGCTGAAACCAGAGCCTGCTATCCTCAGCCAAACCTCAAAGGCTATTCCATGGTTTGCCTTAACTGCTTCATATGCTGTGGTTCTGCCTATTGATGGTATTTCAACCCCTCTGTATACCACATCAATCCAGTTCATTCTTTTCCATGCACATCTCTCACCCTCCAGAATAATTAGGCCCCTAAACTCCAAAATCTCCTTTACTCCATCCCCCTTCCTTGCTCTCTCCACTTCTAACTCGTAGGTCCTCTGAGGAAGTCTTTTCCTGCTTATCCTCTCCATATTGCCAAATCTTTTTAGCACACCCTGGTCAGTTCTCTCAGTCATAATGTCCTCACTTCTGCACCTCACTCTGACAGTCATCTCTTACACAATCTCCACAAGCATTTCATTTCCTATTGGTCCATTCTCTCTATTTTTGTGCTTATGGCCCAAGACTCATATCTGTAAAATGCTGCACCTTCAAGCACATCCATCTTTGCATTATAGACACTGACTTCTCTTACGTTTAGTAATATAAACATTGAAAAATCATGATTTGATTTCCACTTAGAAAGAGTGGTCAAGTAGTTTTTGGATAGAAAATGTAGTAAAAGAATATGTACATAAAGAGAAGGGACAAGCTTATATCAGCAGAAGCAAGTAAGCTAAGGGAAGTTATAAGGATCTGAACAGCTGATTAAGGAATACATGAGGAGATTGAATTCATAAACTGACTTCTTGTTTTCCCCCACCCTTACCAAGGCCATGTAGTTTTTGGTAACCACTGTGTTGCATAATTACTTTTTGATCATTAAATATATGAGGCTAGACCATTATGATATCAGTTTCTTCCTCTCTTTTACTAAGCTTCAAAATATTACCTTCTAATATCTTTCCTAAGAGCTACAAGTTGACCCTCTTAGAAATCAATACTTTCCATGTCCTCAGATAATCCAGGACTTCTCTTGTCCATTTTGTCCATGTTCTTATTGAGGAGATCTGTCCATAGCAGGAACCTCTGACTAAAAACAATAACAATAGATGAAAAGAACCTGCCACACCTTGCATACCATGAAGATAAGATTGATGAAATTTTTGTTCCAAAATTAAATCTGTGGTTCAGCTGTTGCCCTTAGGTTTTCAACTAGCAATGCTCAGAGAGATCATTCCTTCATTGCAGAGAAAATATGCAGACTTCTTTTCTTGTACCTGTTTAGATTTTAATAAGTTTTTATATAGAAAGGAATACTGGTTGATTTTGTAAATATGAGAACCAGCAAAAGCACGTTTTTTAAGTTATAGTTATGCATTGAAAATATAGCATCTCATAATTACAGGAGCACTGTGTGACATAATGGATGCATCATTCCGGGGTGATATCAAAGCAGTCCAGGAAATTCTTCTAACAGACCCAAGTCAGTGCCAAATTCCAACTGCAGATGGAGCAACACCTCTAATGGTTGCAGCAATGCTAGGCCACATACAGGTTTCTCAGATACTGCTGCAGTATGGGGCTCATATTGATGCCCAGGACCACAAAAATGGATGGACAGCTCTTATGCAAGCCATATATCACAGGTAAATGTCAGAAGATAGATGTAAAATAAGTCTGATTATGTGAAGAGTTAGGTCAGAGATGAAATCAAGGAATATGGTAAGGGATTGATAAGGAAGAAAGTCTACAAATAAGAATAAGAGAACACGAATAGCAATTCTGTTGTTTGCAAAAGGATTCTGAAGGTGTCATTCTACAGTATATGCAAGAGCTCTTCTTTGGAATATTAGTAGAATCAGCCAGCCTACATGCAGCTCAGTTGATGATTAATTCTTGTGAATGGCATAAGAATATAACACTTTCAATTGTTTCACCGTGAAGCTTACTGTAGTTTTCCTTTTGTCTGTTTCCAAATGAGGATTACCTTTGCTTGAGACCCAAACATAACATTATTCAGCTCCAAGCTAGCCCCTCATGGTCATAGGATCAGCAGCAGTTCTGTCAAATTATAAGTGCAGAAGAGTACCCTTATGTTATTATATTGTATTTCTTAAGAGTAAGATTGATGTGATACTTTCCAAGAACATGAGCTCCGAATGAAAAAGTAATATTCCTTTCATCACAACAGGCAAACTGACATGGCCAAATTTCTAATCCAGTGTGGAGCAGACATCACCAAAGTATCACTCAGAGGCTACACAGCTTTTGATTTTGCAAGTGAAATGCTCAACATAGATGTTATGCAGATATTTGTTGAAGCTCAGGTAAGTGTTGACTGTGTGATCAATATTTTTTCTCTCCAAAGTTACTTCAAACCATGTAACTCATTATGTAACTATGATTCAAACTTTTACTCAGGATGTCACTTGCTTTTCTTTTTCGCCCATCATGCTCACATAGCATAATCATTTTGCAATGTTGGCTGTAGCACTCGACATGTGTTGATAAGCTTACAAAGTTACTTAACCATTTTTCTTGTAAGGAAGGTAGTTACTTGTTAACCAAAAACTAAAGATACCACCTAAAGTAACATACCATCTAGCCATAAAGCTTAGAGCATGGCCAAAGACATTAATGTTGTCTGTCAGATGGCTGTAATCCACTGTACTTCTTATGTGTCATGTGTGTATCACCTTGCATGTACACTGTCCTTTGTTTCATTATGTGCTTCAAGTAATATGCAATTGTTTCCAACAGATGACATCATTGGGTATTGGTTCCCCCTCTCCAGCCCCCCAGCCGGGTTGGTCACAACGCTCAGGTACTTCTGCAGACCCTCCAGATAGTCACTCAAAACATGGCCTCAAACATTGGTGGAATAGAGTGTCAAACAGGTAGGTTTAGAGTAGACTGTTTCATGGTGTAAATCTTTGTGCAATTATCCTGAATTTTAATCATCCATCTTTTTTTGTTTAGTAATATGGTATCTTCCAATTTTTTACAATTTATTTTCTCCTGTGTTGTGTGCAATTATTTCAAGAATTAGCCACATTTTTGTTGGTGAATTATGTTTGTGTATGGTCATTCTTGTATATGATACATTTTTGTCACTAAATTTCAGTGGTATGCATTCCCTGTCTTGATGTTAAAAAGGATAATCAGTTTTTGCTATCTTAGGCTTAGATCATCACATGAAGGGCTTTCATTGGATATAGCACACTGAATTTAAGACCTTGGCACGCAAGGGAGTCACTTGAGTACCATAAAATTTGTCATATATCTTTCATTCTTAGATAAATTTCAAAAGGAAGGTGAACTCAATTTGGGTGATGGCCAAAACTGTTCACCAAATTTCAAGGATGTTTATTCTCATTTTCCCATTGATGTAGTCTCCATGAGATTTTGGTTTTTCCTTCCTAAAGAGAAATTTATGCTGTCATTCAGGTTCCTGTTTGTTCTGTTCTTGAGTCATTAAGGTTCTCATAATCATGAAAACAATTATGACTATTGTCACAAAGCAGTTATTTGCTTGTTTTCTTTGTAGATATACTGTATTTATTGTAAACATTGATTATAGGACCTTTAAAAAATCTTGGTTCTCGCTTTCAGAGAAAATGTTATTTTCATTCTTATCCATTAAGCTGTTCTTTAGTGCTTGAGATTTTTAGAATCATAGAGACAGGTGTGCCTTATGTCACTTGGCAAATATTTGCAATTTTTCTTACTTAGATGATACACTAACCATGAACATTGATTAGGACTTTGAGAGAATCTTTGCATTGCATTTGATAGAAAATAGTGCTATCATTCAGGTTCCTTGTCTTGTCTTTGCCTCCTTGAGCTTTCTAAAATCATAAAGCCAATCATGGCCTTTGTCACAAAGCAAGTATCTGCATTTTTTCTGTGAAGGTCTATTAACTGTAAATATTCAGAAAGACAAAGTTGTTCAGGAAATCTTAAAAAACCTTATTTAGCTCCAGTCCAGGAATTAGGGATTTTGGCAGCAGTTTTGAATTTTGCACACTTCACCCGAAGTGTTCTTCCCTACTGATAAGAATAAAGGAGATTAGCTGTCTGTCAACAAAGAATACAAATCCATTTAACTATAGTTGGCATTAGATATTTGAAGTAGATGACCTTTCCTTTACAATTGAGTATGCTAAAGATCCCACCTCTAATCCCAAAGGGATTAGCTGGTTCTGTCATGGCAATAACAACATGCCATTTTTGTGACTACTAGAACAGTATCTGATGTTATTCATCTCTGTGAATCCTCAAAGTCTCAGGGTTTAGCATTTGACAGATGCTTCTAGCCAAGCCAGGTGTGCATGTCGTCTTCTTCAGTGCATGTATTTAGATTATTGGCATTGTTTTGTCTAGCATAAAATGTTCACTCAAGGAGGGAAAGTGATGAGCTATACATGAGGAATGAAAATACTTTTTTCCACTGTGGTGGTTGCAATAATGTTGTGGACGTTTAAGAATGGTGGTCTAAAATTCCATGGAATTGACGAACAAATCTTAGAAAGATTTTCCCGCTTAGCCTTCTTGTAATCCCAAATGGTATGGTATGTAATAAAGCTGGGACCAGACAGATAGATCTGATTGAACACAGAAAAGACTGTACAGAAGCCAAAGGACCCAAGGAGAGGAAAATAAGATGTGTTAAAGAAATAGAATGTGTATTTGGTAAGAGACTGGGAACAATCCCTCTTTAATCAACATCAGTCAACTTGTCATTATCGCAGTTATAGGATGTGTAGAAGAGACCAGGCAAAAGCCAAAGAATCCAAAGGAAAAAGTACCAGATATAACTGATTAAACATAGATTGATATTTGTCTTTAGAACACATCCAGCTATCTTGAGGATGTTGTCACAGTTATTCATGACTTTCTTTTATCATTACATAAATTAGGTTTACTATCACTTCAGTGTTTGTTTTCTAGAAATTAATGAATTGAATGTTTGCTTAGATTTCCAAGCATATTATGCCTAGTTCAGATTTTGAATCTATAAGTGCCAGATATTTGAAACAAAGGTAAGATTCTTTTGGATTTTATTAATTTTTTCTTAGAACATTTTTTTGTTTTGTTTAGTCTTATCATTTACATGAGAAGAAATTCAGTAATACATTTTTATATATTACAGGTTCCACAAAGTAAAAGGAACGAAACCTCGAAGATCCATATCTCCTGAACCAAACAGACTTGGGGAAATTAGCTTAGTTCCTCCATTAGCACCCATACATTATGATCCCATTCTGCCTCAGGAGATACAATTGCCACCCATTATGGTAAATTTGTTGTTGCAAATACTGTTGAGTATTGTATCTTAATATGACTATTCAAAGACTTTTAGTCTTTTGACCTCAATGAAGTAATGGCAAATAATGGCTTCTTCCTTT
>JAUUDZ010061118.1:0-10260 GCA_032361705.1 Panulirus versicolor | reverse complement strand
CCGATCTACCCTAAGCCAGATATCAAACTTCTTGACCAGCCCCTGGAGGAAGATAAACAGCTGGGTTGACTGTGGACCGACTGCCTCAACCAGGATTGGAACCTATGCCATGCTCGACCCTGGGCGGTGGCCCGTGAATGCGTCACGGTCAGGAACGCTAACCGCTACACCACGGAGTGCCACTTAACTATATGAGCCACACAATTTCCTGTATGTGCACCAAAAACAAACACAGGTCTAGGAAGTAATCCTATTGTGGGGGAAGTGGGGATATGGCGTTACCAAATAAGATGTTCAAGTATATGAGAGTCGCTCCCTTCGCCAGAAGCAGGTAATGCAAGATTCATGGACTGGGAACCTTGCCATAAATCAGTTACGCAAAATGCGATTACATGTTGGCTTATTTATAATCACTGGACTCCACAAGTGAGAAATTACTTTCGAAAGGTTTTGTCATCGATAGTGAACGGAAAAGAGTATAGCTTTGTCCAGAACTTTCTGCAAAGGGGTCTATCTCCCTTCTCGTGCATGACGCACAGTCTTAGATCTCGGTGGACAAACCACACATGCTCGCCTTGGAGGGGTATAAACCACATAAGTGGGTCTTGATTAAATACGTAATACTGAGAATCCTTTGAGGAACTGATACCAAACAATTTCATTTTTCAGAATTCAGTGATTCTGTAGTATGTGCTGATTATTATCCTACAGTGTGCACTTATCTTTCGCCCGAATTGGGATAATATGGTCAAATCTTGGGTATTCCCTTACACGCAGTGAAACCAGTGTGTCATGATCAATATCCATCAAGACTCCAAAGGGAACTGCGTATAGCATACAGCTCATACTGATAGAAACCATCTCATACTTAGAGAATCCCCGACTATGCTACATCTCACAGTGATAGAAACCTAGGCTACATCTCACAGTGATAAAAACCTAGGCTACATCTCACAGTGATAGAAACCTAGTCTACATCTCACAGTGACAGAAACCTATGCTACATCTCACAGTGATAGAAACCTAGGCTACATTTCACAGTGACAGAAACCTAAGCTACATCTCACAGTGATAGAAACCTAAGCTATATCTCAGTGATGGAAATCTAGGCTGCATAATATTGATAGAAACCGTCTACTTTGAGACCCACTGGAGGTTCTTGCGTGGGAGCCCCATATTCCGTGAGTCATGGGTATATAGTCTATTCCTAAGGCGTCCCTAGCCTACAACAGGTCACGAATGTCTTACGACATGGAGGTCCTCAGCCATCTCAGGATTGTAAATCTGGTCCCACATATGAGTGTTTCTAAACAACCTTGGGTTGTGAGATGTCCCAAACATTATGGTAACAAGTATCCCAAACCAATTCCTGGTTGTACACAAGGACGTCCCCAGCCTAGCCTTGGTCATCAGTATGATCCTGGACACAGGGGGCTCCCCCAGCCTTACCCAGGTCACTGACGTGGTGCCTCACACATATGGGTATCCTCAGCCTACCCACTGTGGTGAACACAAGGGACGTGGTGCCTCACACATAAGGGTATCCTCAGCCTACCCACTGTGGTGAACACAAGGGACGTGGTGCCTCACACATAAGGGTATCCTAAGCCTACCCACTGTGGTGAACACAGGGGCGTCCTGAGCCACGAGTGTGGTGCTTACCGTGGACGGAGAGCTTGCAGTAGCAGTGGGCGTCACCGACGGCGTTGTAAGCCTCGCAGATATAGACGCCCGCGTCTTCCGGGAAGGCGTCGCGGATCACCAGCGAGTAGCTGCCGCTGTCTTCCTCTTCGTATCGGAAGTCAGGAGAGTCAGGGATCTCCTGGTCGTTACGGACCCACACCACCTTCATGGGCTGCGAGCCTGAGAGGAGATCAAAGACCTCTTGTTATAATGGTCCTACAGTCACATACAATGTTATAATGCTCCTACAGTCATGTTATAATGCTCCTACTGTCACATACAATGTTATAATGGTCCTACACTCGGGTTATAATGCTCCAACTGTCACATACAATGTTATAATGGTCCTGCAGTCATGTTATAATGCTCCTCCTGTCACGTACAATGTTATAATGGTCCTACAGTCAGATTATAATGCTCCCGCAGTCACATACAATGTTATAATGGTCCTATAATCATGTTATAATGCTCCTCCTGTCACGTACAATGTTATAATGGTTCTACAGTCAGGTTATAATGCTCCCGCAGTCACATACAATGTTATAATGCTCCCGCAGTCATATACAATATTATAATGGTCCTACAGTCATGTTATAATGCTCCTCCAGTCACGTACAATGTTATAATGGTCCTACAGTCATGTTATAATGCTCCTACAGTCACACACAATGTTCTAATGCTCCCGCAGTCACATACAATGTTATAACGGTCCTGCAGTCATGTTATAATGCTCCTATTGCCACATACAATGTTATAATGCTCCTACAGTCCATACAATGTTATAATGGTCCTACAGTCATGTTATAATGCTCCTACAGTCACATACAATATTATAATGGTCCTACAGTCATGTTATAACGCTCATACAGTCACATACAATGCTATAATGCTCCTACAATCATGTTATTTGATAACCTGGAACATAAAATCATTTATCTGAATTCAATGGTTCTCATTAAACCAAAAGTTACACAACAAAACAACTGGAAAGGTAAATATCTAATTTCTTTACACAATTAATTTCAGCAAGAAATAAAAGTAAATAAAATCAAAAGAAAACCGAGATGATGGTCCGCTTACGTGTCCCGGAATGAAGAACGGTTTTATGGGGGAATGGATTTCAATCCCAGGTACTTCAACCTACACCACTTGTATCATCAACCCATCAATATAGGGAGCACTTTGAGAGTCAGGGAGTATTGTAGGCTGGAATAACACCATGTCCAAAACAAGTACACGGCAGAACGAAACCTAGCCAACGTCACCATACCTAGCGTAAACAAAGAATGGCCAGATGCGACCCTCAAAGATGATAATAGGCGAGAGATGATCAAAAAAAGAACACAGCCTCGCCACTTCAACCTCTGGATGCCAAAACAAACAACCCATGAGTGAGGCAAGGCATACGAAAAAGCACCACATTCGTTTCGTTATATATTCATCCCACTTCTACGTTCACGATGAGACCACAAAAGATGAATAAGAATATTAACTAGTAAACAGTAATTAACTTACAAATGCGTCAATCTATCTCCATGTTATCATCACTCCATTCTTAATAGCAAGGGTCATAAGTATATCTTCATCCCATGTCCAGTGCATCATAATGGAGCGTGGACCTCAACACTTATAAAAGTACTTCGTACTTTTCAACTTAACACAACGGTGCTTCGTCAAGTAAGACCAGCGTGTTCCTTCATATCAGGTCCAACATACACCTTTACCTGATATCCTCTGAGCTTTTATCTGTTCTCTCTCTGTTTTCTAGTTCTCCTCCTTGCACTTTTGGCTGTCATGTTTATACCTTCTCGACCAACCTATTTTCTACAATATTTATACTCTCCATCTCTACAGGTTAATTTCTTACCTTTCCTGACATATATACACTAGGATCTCACAGCTTAAGTCTGCGTCGGGCCAAGTGCTTCTTCATGTAAGCTTCTTGTACGCTTTACTCTTAAGCTTTCTCCATTTACCAGAGCTTTCACTCTACCTCAATCTTCCTCCACTATATATTAAGTACACTGTATATGACTTATCTTTCAACTTCCGCTTTCCTACCACCAACCCTGATAAATTTCACTCCTACAGACTTGAACTCCTCCACAATTTCCTGCCCCTCACCATGAACCTTATCTTACAATCTGGCCTGACTTTGAAAAATTTACGTCTTACTCTTTTATGCATTTACTTTTAGTATCCTCGTGCAACATGAATCCCTCTGTCTAAGTGTCCTGTAGGGGCAGAAAGATAAAAATCTACAGGGAGCTGGGCGTTCTTGCCCTTTTCATTACTTAACGCAGCTGCAATTGGGATCCCCAGCCATACGAACGTTCCTCACAGGTGTTTGTGGTCACAGCCATCCTATACTCTTTAATGGTTGTGGAAGTACATAGTCGGAGTTATTAATCGTCATGATTATAAGCACCTTCCCATGACCCTAGTTACATTATGTCGTATTATTTTTTTAGAAAAAAAATGTCCTTTTCTTTTTTCAAACTCCATAAGAATCATAAACCTTTTTCGTTAAGCACAATAGCTCGTATTCTTTAAGACTGTAACAAGTATCACCTTCGAAAATAAAATGGAATCTGGTCAAAAAGGAATTCTGTGCAATTATTGACATGACAAGCGACTTAAGTTGTTTACTTTCCTTATGGACACGAAATAACACATCAAAACAAGTATCACTTCAGTCGTTCACTTACTCGCCCCAGGAATGTCATTCGAGCAAGCATTTACTGCGACTATCTACAGATAAAATGACAATCGAAATTCCTACATCCATGTTATTTCCCGATCAAGGGGATACGTGTGGGCTGTTTCCGATGTATTACTATATTCAGGTTTAGGAAAATACGTGTCCTCTTTCAAGCAGCTGCTGCAGGTGTGTTATAAACACCATATCTCTCTTAAAACTGATAAATGAACAGTTATCTTGCTGTTAAACAGTTCTTACGTCATTCTCACGACCTTGTAGACGTAGGTATGGAAGATCTTAACGCTGCAAGATACATTATCACACAATCACGAACACAAACAAGGTCAGGTTGAATGCTACCTTGTTAACCACAAAGGACCAAGATTATACACGGTAGTTATCTACTTTATTTACGCTACTTTATCAAAAGTTATTGAATTTATACACTGACATATCTATACCCGGATTAACAAAAAAAAGGTTGATGACTTTAAAGGAGAAACAACCCCATTGCGAGTTGTAGGAAGAGACTTGTTTCTTGTTATGTTCCACTTACGTTCCTGGGCGATAAATCTCACTTAGCTTTGCCAGTCTTCGTATTCTTTTTTTTTCCCCTTTATCATTAGTAGCATTTCATCTTTTTCTTATCAAAATATCGGCCGTTTCCGGGAGTGTTTCGCATAAACGTTTCTACCAACGCTTCACCACATCTGGGCTGGGAATTATCAGCGCGATCACAGCCGTGCACTTCGCTGCGTGTTTCAAACTTCCAGTGTTACAAAATCACACGATTTTCGTCGTGGTAAATGCCAGGAACGAACTACACCATGCGCACAGCTAGTCACAGACGATGCTGTGAATGGTCCTGCCACAGTAACCTTTACCCACATAAAGAATTTGTTAAACAAGCGAAAGAAGATTTGTCTCCCTGAGCACCGTAACTCACCATCATGTCTATCTACAGGTCAGGTCAAAGACCATCTCTACTACACCACCTCCACTAACCCTTATTCAAAAGGTCAAAATTATGACGCGAAAAAAAAAAGATCTCACATGAACAGTTCGAGTCTCATCTCGAACATAGGAAAAATTATAAATTTTCTGTCAACAAGATCTATTTGAACATCATCCACTGAGTTGAATGAGTGGTATGAGTCTCACCGGACCGACATGTGTGACTCATATGAGTAAAACAAAACTCGGTGAATAAGTTTAGGGGACACCACAAACTAATCTATATGGCAGTCGAGGAAAGAATATCAGTGGATTCAAATTTCGATAGAAGTGATTTCGACCAACGAGGTAACATTTTCCCTGATCTTCATAGCACTTCCACCTCATAGATTTCCTCTATAACAATATAGTACTTGGAATGAGCCCCGAGACATATACTCCTCCCCCACCACCACCACCACCACTCCTTTCCTTCAATTTTCCTTCCTCTTCCTCACCACACTCTCAAGAGCTCTCCAACAAACGCCCTCCCAAACACATCAACTCCCAGAGCCCTTATCTCCAGTCAAGTTGAGAGGGATCTTCGTGGCTATATCACCAGCCACCACCTGCTCTGCCAAACTCACCTACGGACGCCTAGCATGATCCCCCAGAGCACCTCAAACTCACCTGAACAAGACATTAAGCAGAGGGACTCACCTGAACATGACATTCAGCAGTGGGACTCACCTGAACATGACATTCAGCAGTGGGACTCACCTGAGAGTTTAACGGAGAGTCTGACCTCGTCGCCATCGAGAACAGTGAAGTCCTGAAGCCGTCTGAGGAAGTGTGGCGGCTGGTTGTCGGTCTGATTGTGATGTTCCACCACCACCTGTGGGGCGGGCACAGCACTCCAGTTACCTTCACAAAGTGGCTTTACCTCCAGGTGAACAGCTCATGTGTTTCTACAGCACAAACCGGTCGACAACTGGGCATATCTATGTGAAATATGGTCATGAATTCACAGTGACACAGCGGTTGACACCGACTCATAACGAACGCCAAGATATATATGTATGTCGTTACTCAAAAGCTACTACGAACTGAACGATGACACAACCTGGTGATTCCTAAGCATTTCTTTTTTTTTTTTCTTTCTAAAACTCCACAGAACGCAGGCGGTCAAGTGATACGGCAACTGGTGAAGACGGCTAGCCTCATCCAGCTCACAGGACCCTGCTGGTCCTCAACACACCACACACACACACACACACTCACAATCGCATAGAGTGACGGACTGGTGTGAATATCACTGAATCGAAGCGTCTCACAGCCATAACGAACCTTTGATGCAAGACCCGCTCAATGATTAACCAAACACTTTAACGCCACGGGACCTCGAATACGCCGACACCCTCCCACCTTGGCAGATCTGAAACGTCTGGCCCGTGGGGGGTGTTTGGTTGGGTTGCGCTCGCTTAGAACCCGGATTCCGAATCAGAGTATCTGAAAAGGTATTCCCTACCCCGATCGGCGGCATCTGAAAGTGGATACCAACACACCAGACAAAAATAACAAACAAAAAGACGTGCGGCTGTTGGCGGACGGTAAAAAAGATAAACATACGAATCTAAATCCGGATTCTTGGCCGGAGTGCAACCATCAACTTTTATCTTCCTGTATGAAATGTTTAGGTCGTCTCCCGAAGCACTGTTTACCATACTGTTGTGGGATACCTACAGAAATATCTAACGAACCTATTACCAACCACTTCATTATTGCCAATGGCTATTAATGTACATCACGTCAAGAAATCGACTGCATATTGAGCAAGTTAGTTGATCTGTATGTTACCAATTGCAACAAGTACATATCGGTTATGTAGCGAACGAACCTATTTGCTCTAACGCTGTAAGCAACGCGGTTTAATAATAATAAACACGAGCAGTGTAAAGTAGTTGTCTGATGGTACCGAAATTCATTATGATATACATTATACAATACAGTGCTTCAGACCCACAGTGCCAGCTAAGAACCGTACAGTAAGGCATTATGAACCTACATGCCACGAGCTACAAAGCTTCATGAACCAGTTCATGACCACCGAAGCTTCACAGACCTTCTACTGGACGAGCAGTCATCTTCATGTTGTCAGACTCGTACATAAGGGATATCAATAATAACAAAATGATTCATATACACGTCTCCAAGGAATGTCTAAAGCATCGAAATCGGTGATTCACTGTAAAACACTTACGTTGTCTCTTAAATATAGTGCAGAAGGCCTTAAACCATTTAAAAACCGACGTGAAACGTATTAAATCTGTGAATGATTGATAAACAGCTTTATCAGCACTGCACTCGATGACAGCTTTAGCGAAAGCTTTGTCAGTTCTATTTATTCTTGACCTGACGTCACTGAACACGAATAAGATATTACATCTCATCCCGTCCTTCCATGAATCATTCCTCGCCCTCGCTTACACCAACAGTTATGTGGTTTTAAGTAAACACAGAAACTGTTCTCCAGTGTGATTTGCTCCACTGTCTGCCAGTTATCACATGGGCAATATTTTGGTGTGTGATGACTACAATGGTATTTTTCAGTTGAAAGGAATCACAGAAGATGATTCCAGTTAACCTTAATCAAAAGGAATCACGAGAGATGATTCCAGTTAACCTTAATCAAAAGGAATCACATGATTCCAGTTAACCTTAATCAAAAGGAATCACAAAAGATGATTCCAGTTAGCATTAATCACATGAACTATTGATTAAATCCAGAGCGATCACGCAAGCTACATCTATCGTCGGAAATGATTAATAAGCTATTGAATAACCACTGATCATATGATTATTGTGTTCTACAATGAAGACCTTTATTATGTGATCATAATCAATCACAAAGTGTTCGTATAACTTTCCAATGGTCTTGTGTTGAGATAAACCACATCTTCGCTCACACAAACATTCCTTATCTTGTGGTGGTGTACGACGTGTGTTCTGAGGACCATATGGTTCACGAATCACTCATCTGAATCACAATGTTTACAGTAGTGTCTACTAATCCCTGGTGCTACCGGACACCGCCAGCTTGCGGTTACACCGCGAGTGGAAATTCAGTCCCGCCGAGATTGAAATACGGAAGTACACTTTCGTTGAGAAACTTCTTACCAAAGGAGTCCCTCTTTTCCCTGCTACTGGCTGTAGTGCAGCCTCAAAGCTACAGGAGCCTTTGGAGAAAGGGTCCTTTGGATTCTATCATAGTTAAGATTAATAATGATAATAACAATGAATATGAGCTTGATAATTCTTAATCACTTGAAGTAATCAGTGAGCTATCTCACACATAATAAGCTAACTCACATGAGCCGTATCAATCGAAATGCAATATCTAATTAAATGAGACATTTTATGAATTGATCTTGATTATATTAACCACTTTTAATCACATAAGCCACATGACCCATTCACCAAACAGCAGTTTTAACATAAACTATGGAACGTTACACCCTTAATCAGCGAGGATCACATATAATATTCTGAAATCAGCAACAAAAGATTGATTATATGTCTTGTATTTGTGACTAATCGCGTGACCTTTCCCTCAAGACGATCATAGGACCTGAACCTATGTTATTTTGGGTCACAGTAATTGGTACGGTGTTGACCTAACCAGCGGTGCTGTAGTTACCTGACACGACAGGTTCTGCTCTGCAGTTTAAGATATCATCATCAGGGACAACAATGAGCTGATATACTATTCTGTGTTCCTCATAGATTGTGTGAGGTGCTTAATGGCGAAGAAACATCCTAAAATGATATAAGATATCGTTATCAAGGATAACATAAGCTGATACGTTATTGTGTGTTTCTTATATAATGCTTAAGTTACTTTATGGCTATGTTACTTTATGGCTATGTTACTTTATGGCTATGTTACTTTATGGCTATGTTACTTTATGGCTATGAAAGATCGCATGGAAAATATTATGGCTTCGAGTAATCGCATTCCGTTTTCTGTAGCTTAGGATGAACATCACTTAAGTTAATGGTTCCTCGGCTTAATGAATTATTTCCTGCAGTATCCTCATCGCGTGATCAATGGATTATATTCTAGAATGATTAACACAGTTATAACCCATCCTCGAAATGATTATATGTGATTCATGCTTAAAATTAATAACACTGAAGGTTTCTGGTCGGATGTACGTCAGGGGAGCCTAACCTCACAGGAACATTCGCTTTTGCCAGCGTCGTTGACGAGGACACAGGTGTAGGTGCCCGCGTCAGCTGCGGTGGCCGAGGGGATCTCGAGCGACGCCCTCCTCCCGTTGTAGCTCTGCGGGAAGTCCTCACACAGGGGCAGCAACTCGTTGTTCCTGCCACCACACACACACACAAGCAATTGTCAGACATGATCTATGGCGAGTATGATGGCTCTTATAACTGCTATAATGTGTATCAGAAACAATTCTTCCTCCTTATCTAAGGGGAACTCACCTGTACCACTTGGTCCTGGGTGTGGGCGAGCCACGATACTCGGTGGAGAGCCGGAGCCTGCTACCCTCTCTCACTGTGGTGGAGCGCACGGTGCGCGTGAAGCGGGGCGCTGTTAGCGGGGAGCTACACCATGACCTTACGTACCCAGTGTACTTACTGCCCGTGGCCTCTGTGTGAAGACAAGCAGGGTCCCGGGATTACTACGTGCACATGCTTAACAATGCTCTCTCCTCTCTCTCTCTCTCTCTCTCTCTCTCTCTCTCTCTCTCTCTCTCTCTCTCTCTCTCTCGTCTCGTCTCGGAAATGTGTTTTGGGATGGATCATAACCCTCCTTAGACTGCCAGGAGGCGCCCAGGTCCTTCACTCGACGAAGGCCAGATGAGCTTTCGTTTTCTGAAGGAGGGGCAGCTGTTTTCACACCTTGACAACACTGATAC
>JAUUDZ010061106.1:0-20758 GCA_032361705.1 Panulirus versicolor | reverse complement strand
AAACCTTCAAAATACTCACTCCATCTCCCTCTCACTTCACCACTACTTGTTATTACCTCTCCATTTGCCCCCTTCACTGATGTTTCACATTTGTTCTCTTGTCTTACGCACTTTATTTACCTCCTTCAAAAACATCTTTTTATTCTCCCTAAAGTTTAATGATACTCTCACCCCAACTCTCATTTGCCCTTTTCTTCACCTCTTGCACCTTTCTTTTGACCTCTTGCCTCTTTCTTTTATGCATCTCCCAGTCATTCGCACTATTTCCCTGCAAAAATCGTCCAAATGCCTCTCTCTTCTCCTTCACTAACAATATTACTTCTTCATCCCACCACTCACTACCCTTTCTAATCTTCCCACCTCCCACCTTTTTCATGCCATAAGCATCTTTTGCGCAAGCCATCACTGCTTTCCGAAATACATCCCATTCCTCCCCCACTCTCCTTACGTCATTCGCTCTCATCTTTTTTCATTATGCGCTCAATCTCTCCTGGTACTTCCTCACACAAGTCCCCTTTCCAAGCTCACTAACTCTCACCACTCTCTTCACCTCAACATTCTCTCTTCTTTTCTAAAAACCTCTACATATCTTCACATTTGCCTTCACAAGATAATGATCAGGCATCCCTCCAGTTGCCCCCTCAGTCCATTAACATCCAAAAGTCTCCCATTCACATGCCTATCAATTAACATGTAATACAATAAAACTCTCTGGCCATCTCTCCTACTTACATATGTATACTTATGTATATCTCATTCTTTAAACCAGGTATTCCCAATTGCCAGTCCTTTTTCTGCACACAAATCTAAAAGCTCTTCACCATTTCCATTTACAACACTGAAAACCCCATGTACACCAATTATACCCTCAACTGCCATATTACTCACCTTTGCATTCAAATCACCCATCACTACAACCCGGTCTTGTGCATCAAAGCTGCTAACACACTCACTCAGCTGCTCCGAAAACTCTTGCCTCTTATGATCTTTCTTCTCATGACCAGGTACATAGGCACTAATAATCACCCATCTCTCTCCATCCATTTTCAGTTTTACCCATATCAATCTAGAGTTTACTTTCATAAACTCTATCACATACTCCTATACATATACAATTACATAAATACATGGGAGTGGATTTGGCAGTGGATGGAACCATGGAAGAGGAAGTGAGTCATAGGGTGGTGGAGGAAGCGAAAGTTCTGGGAGCGTTGAAAAATGTGTGGAAGGCGAGAATGTTATCACGGAAAGTGAAAATGGGTATGTTTGAAGGAATAGTGGTTCCGACAATGTTATATGGTTGCAAGGCATGGGCTATAGATGGAGTTGTGTGGAGGAGGGTGCATGTGCTGGAAATAAAATGTCTGAGGACAATATGTGGTGTGAGGTGGTTTGATCGAGTAAGTCATGAAAGGGTAAGAGCAATGTGTGGTAATAAAAAGAGTGTAGTTGAGAAAGCAGAAGAGGGTGTTTTGAAATGGTTTGGTCACATGGAGAGAATGAGTGAGGAAAGATTGACCAAGAGGATATATGTGTCAGAGGTGGAGGGAACGAGGAGAAGTGGGAGACCACATTGAGGTGGAAAGATGGAGTGAAAACGATTTTGAGTGATCGGGGCCTGAACATGAAGGAGGGTGAAAGACGTGCAAGGAATAGCGTGAACTGGAACGATGTGGTATACCGGGGTTGACGTGCTGTTAATGGATTGAACCAGGGCATGTGAAGCGTCAAGGGTAAACCATGGAAAGTTTTGTAGGGCCTGGATGTGGAAAGGGAGCTGTGGTTTCGATGCATTATTACATGACAGCTAGAGATTGAATGTGAACGAATGTGGCCTTTCTTGTCTTTCCCTAGCGCTGCCTCACACGCACATGAGGGGGGAGGGGGTTGTTATTTCATGTGTGGCGGGGTGGCGTTGGGAATGAATAAAGGCAGACAGTATGAATTATGTAGATGTGTATATATGTATATATCTGTGTGTATATATATGTATACGTTGAGATATATAGGTATGTATATGTGCATGTGTGGACTTGTATGTATATACATGTGTATGTGGGTGGGTTGGGCCATTCTTTCATCTGTTTCCTTGTGCTCCCTCGCTAATGCGTGAGACAGCGACAAAGTATAATAGAATAGAATAGATAGGATTGATGGAGGCTTTTAGTGCCTCCATGATGTGCATCTGTTTTTCATTATGCTTGATATGTTTTACATAGGAATTACTTCTAATTGATCACAAGAGGTTTGAAATTTGAGAATACTATGCACATTTTATTGCTGGTGGATGTATGAAATTAACCATAGATATGAAGACAATATATTGATCACGAAGAAGAAGCATGATTAAGATAGTGATAACGATATATGGTAGTCTGATTAATATTATCTTGTATGTTGCAGGAAATACACGGTTTTGGTGAAGTTGGTAGGAGATGTAAAGTGGCATGTGTGTGTACATAAGGGTTGCACCAAGGAGTTCAAAAAGCCTTCTGACCTTGTTCGACACATGAGGATACACACAAATGATAAACCATTTAAAGTAAGTCTCTGTATTTACTTTGAGGTAATGATAAATTAATGTTTGTTGTATTTAGGTCTATCTACAAAACCTTTCCAAAACTCCCTTAAGTCATTACACATCACTGTACTCCATATAAGCAAATTCTCCTTTGGCAAACAGTCCTCCTTACCCTACTTCTCTTCTTTTTTCCAGGATTGACAGTTCTAGTTCTTTCAGCTTTTCATGGTAGTTATGTTCCAGCCCCTCAGTTTTGCTCTTAAAGTGCTTCTAGATTTGTGTATTTATTTTCTAGTTGACCATACAACAAAGCCGTATTCAATTTTGCTTTTAGTAAGCATTAAGCATTTTCATTGGTTGCTCTCGTCTCTTGTAGTGAAAGTTCTCAGAATTATACCATTCATTACATGGCTCAATAGTGCTGTTTTGTAAACTTTTCTCACTTCCTATGTATTTCTATGTTGAGCTTTCATATGGTGTCACAAAGGTAATCATACTCATTCCAAAACTTATTTGTTCAGATTTATATTTGTGAAATTCCATCAGGTTCTCTTCTGCCTATTTACTTTATACATACATTTGCATCTCCATTTGATCAGCTGCTGATAGTCATATTGCTTACTTAGTCTGGTGTCATCAGCAAAGTTCCTTACACTTGTCTTTTATTTTTCTGTCATTCTCATATATCATTTTAATAAAGAGTATCAAGGATAATACTATTCTTCTTGGTACCTCAGTTAAGATATCTTCATGACAAAGTTTTGTGTGTTACTTTTTTGAATTTTCTGTAGGCCAAAAGTTCTTTAATCCATCTTCCTACCTTACCCTTGATATTATGTTCAGCTATTTTCTCAAATTGAATTTCTTTGTTTACTTTGTCAGATGCCTTTGCAAATTCAAGAAAAATTATATTCATTCTTTTTCCTTATTTTATACATTCATATGTGTCACTGTAATGGTCTGATAATTAGCTTTGCATGTTAGCCTTTGTTTATGTAATTGTTCTTGATCATTTGTTCTAATGTATCCTTTTATCACTTTCAGAACATTTATTACCTGTAAAGTCAAGCTAACTGGTCTTTACTTAGATGTTAGCTTCAATCCTCCTTTGTGTATTCATGTTATATATGTCATATTGTGAATGTCTGCAATTTTTATATCATCCAGACTTTCCATCATTAGTAACATCATTGGTTTTTCTGTTGCTGTTTTTGTCTTCTTAAGGAAGATGGCTGGGATTCTATCTGGTTCCGGAACTGAATTTTCTTTAAGCTGATCAATTGCACAGATGATATCATCATCTGATACGTCATTATCCTTGAGTGCATTTTCATTTTGGTTAAATAGTTCAGCATATAGTTTCTCCTGAATGTATTGCTAACATCTTGTATATGTCCTTAGGGTCATTTTTGTACTTTTATCCCACTTTTTTCAAGAGTCCAGTCTGTGATTTTTTGTTTCATTTCCCTACTCATGCATATGAATAGTAATTTTGGGTACTTTTTCATGTTTTGAATATATCTCTCTTCATTTATTTTTTGTTTTACTCTATAAGATTTTATTATTTCTACAGGTGTTATATATTTTTTCTTCGACATCTTTGATTTTTGCTTCTCTTGTTGCAAACCTTTTCTCCTTTTTCCATGCTCTTGTGTTCATCCACTGTTTTTTTTTCCCTCAGTGTCTTTTTTTGGACTATCTTTTTTGTTTGGTATTAGCCCACTGATTAATCATGTTTTTTTTCTCATGCTTGTTATTAGGTGATTGCCTTGAAGATTTTTATCTAACCGGTGTTTGAAATCCTTTCAGTGATTGCTCGTTAGTGTGAATTGTCATTGTGAAAATTCATGTTGCTTAATCTGTTTTTGTCCATGGTATTTGTACTTCATTCACAATTATTTATTTCCATCCAGTATGATGTAGTGATGTCTATGATGTTGTGATCTGATAGATCTATATTACTTGCTTTTGTGTCTGAAAATAGTGATGTCATTTGTAAAGATAACATCATACTGTTGCTCCCTCTTATTGGTCTCTGGTTTACTTGTACAAGGTTGAATGATTTATTACCCCTTAGAACTTTTCTCCTTCTTCTGCTGATCCCTTACTCCTTTCCATATATGTGTATCTACACCCTTAATCTGTTCCTCATCACTGCCATTCAATAAAATGGGAATTAAAGTCACCCATCCTTGTGATTATTTGATCCATTTCCTCTAAATCCTTCAATATTTCCTCAACATTCATTGCCATAATGTTTGATGGTCTGTATGACACAAGATTAATTGTATTTAATGCTGGGATGCTTACTGCAATTATTTCACATTGATTTTGAGTCTTTTTGATTATCCTATTTCTTTTCTAGCTAATCATGTACAGTGTTCCAAAAAAACCCATCCGCCTCCATAAATTTTTAAAGGTTATGTCACACTTACATCTTAGTGCTTTGCCATCACCCTTTGGCCATGATTGCCATCTGCAGGTATCTAGACATGAAATCAGTGAGGTTCCTAAAATATTTTAGGTCCATGTTTGGGGTCCATAGGGTCTTGATTTCCTGGATGGAGCAAAGCACTGGTCAGGTGTTGTTGGAAGCAAGCTTGACTTTCATCTGGTTCCAGCATTTTTCGATTGGGTTAAGGTTTGGGGAGTTTGCAGGCCACTCCAGCAATGAGTATTTTTTACATGTTTGTAGCATTATGGCAGGGAATACTATCGTATTCCCTGCCATAATAGTCCTCTAGCACCTTAATATATTGCTCTCCATTCGTTGTAGTATTTTCAGGTTTGAAGTACAACCCTCCCCTGTGCATTGCACCACAAAAGACAATACTAGATCATCACTCTATCTGGATGTTTCATTATCTTTTATGTGAAATGAGAGACATATTGGCTGGAGCACTCTAGAAAAACACCACTTTACTCCATTGTTCCTGATTCTGTTCCTTGTATTTCATTGCTAATGCAAGATTTTGTATTTCATTTTCTTCATAAGTAGGAGTCTAGCAGCTGGCTTGTGGGAGAGAAAGTGAAGGTCCTTTTGTAGGCATTGTTGAATGGTTTTTTTAGAGATGTTTCCAATAATTTTTGGATGGCTTTTTTTTACTTTCATAGCTGAAGTGCAGGGTTACTTTCATTACTGCTTGTCTCTGGAGGTTATCTGTAGATCTAAAAGTCTTCCTTTTGCAATGAAGGATAGGCTTTGTTGATGGGATGACATTGTCAGGGATGCCACAAGCACTGGTAAGCAGCTGCCTAATCATGCAATTTTAGTGCTTAGTGTGCCTAAAAATTTCCCATGTACCCACATTTTCTTGCTTTCGTTCGAGAATTCAGTCTGGTGAGAGTCAACCATCTTGAGGTAAGGTGAGACAAATACATTGTCCAGAAGCAAAATTCCCAAAATGGAGTGACAGCCAGGAAGAGTAAAGAAAGAACATCCTTCCCTAAAGATAGCTTGAGGCACACTGAGGCAAGTTGCTAGTGCTCACACCATTAGAAATGTTAATCTTAGTGATCAGTTGTACAATGATTTCATCCATCATATGCTTGTACTCACAGTAAACCCTAGCCATGTATCACCTTTGAAAATAAGGAGGGGTAGACAGGTTTTTTTTTGTGGACACTATGTATATTTTGACTCTGCCTTGCTTGAGTTTGGTTCAGTCTGCTCTGAATGTTTGAGACTGATCCTAGTTTGTCTTATCTCTTACTTTATTACTGAGCTGCATTTTTGTCCTGCAGATTAAAACTGTGTATTCAGTGATTAAATACCTTGATTTCAGTTTTCTCACCAGACTTGGTATACTTTTAAGGTTATCTTCCAGTGATTCACTATTCATTTATTTGACCTTTTCTGATCTGTGGACTTCATATGCACATTCAGTTTGTTGTTAAATTTTTCATTAAGAGCTAGTTTTTGTGATTTTTAATGATTCATTATTTGTTTGAGTCATGTTTGTTTTCATTGTTCATTTCTCATTTCTAACAGGACTCTCCTTGTTTGGTTTTTCAGTGAAAAAGGATTCCTCTGTTTTGCTGTGTTTCTGTAATTAGGAATCTGGCCTATTATTATTCTGATATTCATTCACCTACTCTGATTAGTCACACATTTTTCATATGTTCATCACTGCTGGTTGATGCAGTTATTCCTTATGGGCCTTGTGTTCAATTTTGTTATGTAATTTCTATATCTGTAGTCTTCATATTCATTGCTTCATTCTAATGATGCATCTCCATTCTTTTTTCATATGTGTTCTCCATTTCCAGTGTAGCAGGGAGAGCCAGGAGCAAATGAAGAATAGTCTTAAATGCTCACATCCATTCTGTAAGTGTCTTGTGTAATGCAACAAAGCTAGAGCCCCCATCCACAGCCAAGCACTACAGACCTCATCATGGTTTCCTCTGACCACTTCATATGTTCTGGATCAGTTATCTGAGAATGCATTACCCCCTGTATATATGAGAGAACTGAATAGGGGTGTGCTGAAATGGTTTGGATATACTGAGGGGATGAATGAGAAAAAGATGACTAAGAGGGTATACATGTCAGATGTGGAAGGAACAAGGAAATGGGGAACCAAGGAGGAGGTGAAAGGATGGAGTGAATGCTGCTTTAAAGGCTCAGGGCCTGAACATGCAGGAAGATGCAGGGTATGCAAGGGATAAAGTGAAAAGGAGTCATGTGGTTTATAGGGGATGGTGTGCTGTCAGTGAGCTGAACTAGGGCATATGAAGCAATCAGGGTAAGCCACAGAAAGGTCTGTGAGGCCTGATTGTGGATAGAGGGCTCTGGTTTTGATATATAATACATGACAGCTAGAGAACAGCTGAGGCTATTTCTTTGACTATTCCTGATGCTTCCTACACAACCTCTCATTATCTCAGGCAAACCTCAACACGGAGTTCTTTCATATTTGTACCTAAACACCACAGTAGCAGCATCAAACATGCTACACTACATTAAACAATTGGAGCAATGGTTCACACGGAACAGAATGTGTGCACCTTCACAGAACTGGGAAGGCTCTAGTTTTGATGTATTATACATGACAGCTAGAAAGTGGATGTGAGTAGATGAGACCATTTGTTTGTCTGTTTCTGGCACTTCCCACTCAACCTCTCACTACCTTAGGCAAACCTCAACATGAAGGTCGTTTCATATGCAGCTGACCTTACAATACCATCACAACATCCTAACACCATAGTAGTGACATGAGACTTGCAGCACTACTTTACACAATTGGAACAATGGCTTACACAGAACAGAATGTCTGCACCTCCACAATACTTTTCAATCACTATTTTAACCCCAGACAAACATGAATCCAGCTCACACCCTCCAGTTACCTTGAATGAAATGTCTTTCGTACTGAACTATTCTGAACATCACATGTGACACATATATGACCTTCACTCCCCACTCCAATAACATAAACACAAAAGCAACACTTAAACAAAGTGCCCTTATAACACTAACTGGCACCAGGTTTGGACAAGAAGAATCCCTCAACCCTGCTGAACCTAATAACCTTCCTTTTATCCACATTTGCTCACAATTTTTTCTTTTCACACTTTTCCAAACTCAGTCACCAGCTTCTGCTGTTTCTCACTTGAATCAGCAACCTGTGCTGTATCATCAGCGAACAACTGACTCACTTCCCAGGCCTTCTCATCCCCAGCAGACTGCTTACTTGCCCTTCTCTCCAAAACACTTGTATTTACTTCCCTAACCACTCCATCCATAAACAAATTAAGCAGCCATAGTGACATCCCACACCCTGTTTGCCACAGACCAATCTTCAGTGGAAACAGATCACTCTCATCTCTCTTACTCATACACATGCCCCACACCCTTGATAAAAACTTCTCACTGCTTCTAGCAGCTTACCTCCCTCACTGTATATTCTTAATACCTTCCTTAAAGCATCTCTATCATATGCCTTCCCCAGATCCATAAATGCCACATACAAATCCATCTGTTTTTCTAAGTATTTCTCACACACATTCTTCAACGCAAACACCTGATCTGCACATCCCCTACCACTTATGAAACCACACTGCTTCTTCGCAATCTGATGCTCTGTGCATGCCTTCACTCTCTCCATTAATACCTTCCTATACAATTTTCCAGGTATACTTAACAAACTTATGCCTCTGTAGTTTAAACATGCACCATTAACCCATTTGCCTTTATACAGTAGCATCATACATGCATTCTGTTAGTCCTCAGGCACTTCACTATGATTCATACATACATTGAATATCTTTACCAACCAATCAGAAACAGTCACCCCCTTTCTTTATAAATTCAACTACAAAACCATCCACTCCTGCCGCCTTGCCAGATTTCATCTTCTGCAAGGCTCTCACCACCTCTTCTCTCTTTACCAAACCATTCTCCCTAACTTTCTCACTTCGCACAACATCCCAACCAAAATACCCTACACCTGCCACTCTGTCATCAAACACATTCAACAATCCTTCAAAATACTCACTCCATCTCCTCACTCCATCACAACTAGTTATCACTTTCCCCCCCATGCCCCCTTCGCCAATGTTCCCATATGTTCTCTTGTCTTTGCACATTATTCACCTTCTTCCAAAATACCTTTTTATTTTCCCTAAAGTTTGATGATACTCTCTCACCTCAACTCTCATTTGCCCTCTTTTTCAGCCCCTTCACCTTCCTCTTAACTTCTGGCTGCTTTCTCCTATATATCTTCCAGTCATTTGCACTCCTTCCTTGTAAATACTGTTCAAATGCCTCTCTTCTCTCTTTCACTAGCAACTTTATTTCTTCATCCCACCACTCCATACCCTTTTTAATCTACCCACTTCCCACCCTTCTCATGCCACATCAATCTCTTGCACATGCCATCACTGTTTCCCTAAGTACATCCCATTTTTCACCCACTCCCCTCGCATCATTTGCTCTCACCTTTTGCCATTCTACACCCAATCTCTCCTGGTATTTCTTCACACAAGTGTCCTTTCCAAGCTCACTTGCTGTCACCACTCTCTTGTGGGTGAGGAATGGGAGGCATTTAGGTAAGCAGTGATGGCATTTCCAAGAGATGCATATGGCAGGCAAAAAGTAGGTGTGCAGATTAGAAATGGTAGTGGGCGATTGGATGAAGAAGTAAAGTTGCTAGTGAAGGGGAAAAGAGAGGTGTTTAGATGGTATGTACAGGAAAGTAGTGCAAATAATTGGGAGATGTATAAAGGAAAGCAGCCAGAGGTCAAGAGGAAGGTGCCGGGGCCAAAAAAAAGGGCAAATGAGATTTGGGGAGAGAGAGTATCATTAAACTTTAGGGAGAATAAAATGATATTTTGGAAGACAGTAAATAATTGTGCAGAAGACAAGAGAAAAAATGGAAATATCGGTGAAGGGGCCAAAAGGGGAAGTAATAACAGAGAGTGATTAAGTAAGGAGATGGAGTGAGTTTTTTTGAAGGATTGCTAAATGTGTTAGATGATAGAGTGGCAGATGTAGGGTGTTTTGGTCAGAATTGTATGTGAAATGAGAGAGCCAGGAAGAGTGGTTTGGTGGAGAGAAAAGATGTGATGAAAGCCTTGCGTAAGATGAATTGCAGCGAGGCAGCTGGAGTGGATGGTATTGTAGTTGAATTTATTAAGAAAGGTTGGTAAGGATATTCATTGAATGTATGGATCATGATGTAGTGCCTAAGGTTTGGTGGAATGTATATATAGTGCCATTGCATAAAGGCAAAGGTGATAAAGGTAAGTGTTCAACCTATATAGGTGTAAGTTTGTTATATATACCAGGTAAGTTGTGTGGGAGGGTATTGATTGAGAGGGTGAAGGCATGCACAGAGTATCATACTGGGGAGGAGCAGTATGGTTTCAGAAGTTGTAGAGGTTTTGTGGATCAGGTGTTTACTTTGAAAAATGTGTGTGAGAGATACTTAGAAAAATAGATGCATTTGTATGTGGCACTTATGTATGTGGAGAAGGCTTATGATAGAGTTGATAGAGATATGATAAGGTTAATAGAGATGCTTTATGGAAGGTCTTAAGAATATATGATGTGAGAGGTAAACTGCTGGAAGCAGAGAAGTTTTTCTGAAGGGTGGAAGGACTGTGTACAAGTAGGGAGAGAGGAGAGTGAATGGTTACCAGTGAAGAGCAGTCTGTGGCATGGGTGTGTGATGTCACCATGGTAGTTTAATTTGTTTATGGATAGGGTGATGAGGGATGTAAATACAAAAGTCTTGGGGAGAGGGGCAATTATGATGTCCGTTGGGGAATGAGAGGGCCTGGGAGGTGAGTCAGTTTTTGTTTGCCATCAGATGATACAGCATTGACGGCAAATTCAAGTGAGAAACTGCAAAGGTTGGTGACTGAGTTTAGGAGAGTGTATGAAAGAAGGAAATTAAGAGTAGATGTGAATATAAGCAAGGTTTTTTTTGGTTTAGCAAGGTTTATGGATAGGTTAGTTAGGGTGCGAGTTTGAATGGAGAAAGGTTGGAGGAAGTGCAGTGCTTTAGATACCTGGGAATGGACATGGCAGTTAATGGAGCCAAGGAAGTGGAAGTATGTCATATGATGGGTGAGGGAGCAAAGGTTCTGGGAGCACTGAAGAATGTGTGGAAAGAGAGAACATTATCTGGAAGGGCAAAAATGGATATGTTTGAAGGTATAGTAGTTTTAACAATGTTATATGGATGCGAGACAAGGCCTATAGATAAGGCTGTGTGGAGGAGGATGGATGTGTTGGAAATTAAATGTTTGAGGACAATATGTGGTGTGAAGTGGTTTGATATAGTAAGTAATGAAAGGATAAGAGAGAGGTGTGGTAATAAAAGAGTGTGGTTGAGCTGAAGAAGGTTTGTTGAAACAGTTTGGAAATATGGAGAGAATGAGTGAGGAAAGTTTGTCAAAGAGGAGGAATTAAGGAGAATAGAGAGACCAGATTATAAGTGGAAGGGTGTAATGAAAAGTATTTTTGAACAGTTGGGCCTGAACATGCAGGAGTGTGAAAAACAGGGACTGATGTGGTTACTGGGATTGACTTGCTGTCAGTGGACTGAACTAGGGCTGTAAAGTGCCCAGGATAAACCATGGAATGGTCTTTGGGGCATTACACAAGACAGCTAGAGAATGGATGTGAGTGGATGCGGCCTTTTCATCTGTTCCTGGTGTTGCCTCACTAAAGTGGGAAACAATGATCAAGTGTGTGAAGCAAAATATATGTATATGTTTGCTTTTCCAGGATAGCATCTGAAGTAGATGGAAAAAGCCTCATTCAATTGCCTCCGTATTTTTATGTCAAGTGTAATGGACTAAACCACAACCCTGTATTTACAACCAAGCCTCACACACCCAGTTTAGCCCTCACTCATAGTGACCTGTCTTTCCAAACAATGAAACTACCATAAAGAAGACACCAAGCAGTTACAACTCAGTTGCTCTGCAATCTCTGCATATGAATTTACACACATCACAACACTTCATAACCTATGGTCCCGACCGTTATAATTGGCCATCTTCCTGAGTGCTGCAGGAGCCTCATAAGGATAGAAGGGACTCCTAGGGCAGGAAGATGAGGTAAGGTAAGGTATAAGAGGGAAGAATGGTTTGGAAATGTCTTGGAGGTAGAAGTGCATAACATGAGATGGGTGATTAATAGTGCTCATGCACCTTGAGATGAAAGGACAGAAGAAGAGGGTCAAGTGTTTTGACAGGAGGCCTGTGAGTGATACATGCCAAAGGTATTCAGTTTCACTGTGCAAAAGTTTGGAAATTTAGATAAAGTTTGGGTATGGAAACTTCCCAGGATCAGCTCGAATGCAAGAGTGTTACCAGCTACAGTGAATCAATTTCTTTTCTCTCTTTCTTTTTAAGGAGACCCTATCTGTCCAAGAGTGATTGGATGACATTGTTGAAGTGAACAAGTGTAATTTTAGTATATAAAAGTAAAGCTCTGAATTGCCAAAGGGGAGTAAAGGTGTAGTGTAACCAAAAAGGCAACACTCAGTGTCATTTAAAGATCTAAATTCTCCTCATGTTTGAGGATATTTTGTTTTGGGAAGCTTCAATGCTGTTACTAGTATTATTTCAAGGGATGATTTTAAGACATCTGGCACTGCCTGAGCCAAGAATTTGGTGTGGACTCAAGAACAGGAATGTACCAAAACCAGTCATTCAAAACCACTGCAGCAAAGACAAGAAGAGAGATGAAAACACCATAGAAAACATATTTGGGAATGTCATGGGAATTTAGATTATTAAGGAGCAAGACTAGAGGGTAGCATACTTTGGGTTAAAAACTGAGGAAACTTTTCAAGGATCATGAAGGGAGTCATGAAATGAGAGATACTAAGAAATCTAAGACATATAGTTTTTGAGTATGAACAAAAATTCATTTTAGTGGAGAGTAGAATCATAAAGAATCATAAAGAAAGATAAAGCCATTAAAAAGCAAATAAAGTATGATTGCTCTTTTTTATATGTAATAGAGGCTGTTCAGTTAAGGGTAAGGACTGAAATGCATACAGAATCTATTGACAATGTTGGGCAGGGAAATTAAGGTGCAGTATTGGTAGCTTTACAGCTACTGAAAATGACTAAAGCACACACAGAATGAATCTATTGAGGATAGAAGGCAGTAAAGTACAGAAGCAGTATTTGCAGCTGTTCATTTAGAGAAAAGGACTAACACATACAGTAAGAGAGATTATGTAGAAAGTCAGAGACACAGAGTTTGACACTTCAACACTAAAGAATTTAGCTGAAAAGTGGTTTTTGCCAAAATTAGAGAGATTAGTACAGCAGAAAGTTAAAAGATACAAATCACTGGTTATTTTTGGCTTGGAAGAAGATCATACTCCAGATAAGGAAGAAAGGGGAAAGAAGAAGGAAATGCTTATCAAAATGTTGCTGGAAGTTCTGGGATTGTCTGATAAAATTTTTAAGATAAAAGAAAGGAGAAGTGGTGGTTATAGCCTAGACATAATGCGGTAACCAGTCATGATTACGACTGACTTGGAGTCATCTAGCTTGAAGGTGCTTAGCAAAGTTAGGTGCTTAGCAAAGTTAGGCAAGGTGGAATTTAGTGGGATATTCATCATACGCGATAAAGAAAGTGAGGGCGAAAAGCAGAGTACAGTGAGATGACAAAAAACTGGAAATGGTGCACAAAGCAAGAGGAGGACAGGAGTGTTAGGAGATGGAAATGTCAGGCTGAATGTAATGTATTTAAATGTTGATGGATTAATAGTCAGTGGTAAAGAGCTTCAGGAATGGCATAAAGAGAAGTGTATCTTATTTTGTTGGAGATGTGGAAGCAAAGCTAACAAAAGAAATATGATTTCACATGTTCTGCCCATAAGGGTATATGATAGCAAGAAAGGAAAGGGACAGCAAAGGAGGAGGAGGACTGGCCCTCTAATGAATGATAACCTATGTTTATAGATATAGATGGCCCATTCAGACATTGCATAATGGGAAGGGAATAAGTGCATAGGGATGTTAATATTATATAATGCTTCAAAGAATTGCAGCAATCCAGAACAAATGTAAGTGAGGTGCAGCACGTGCTAGAAGTAGTTTGCTTGGTAAATATGAATGGTTAGAATGGGCATCTGCTCTTACAAGCAGATTTTTTACTCGCACAGTGTAATGGTTGGTCATAATTGTTCAAGCCCAATTAAGTAGAGAATCCTTATAACTTAGATGCTCACACAACGGAGACGCTTAGTAGATTGACTGAATTTGGAAGAATAAATTTGTTTTTAAAGTAGCACATTAGATAATCTGAAGATAGACAGGTGAATGTGATTCTTAGTACTGTACATTATTATTGTCAAGGATTTTGGATTTTACCATTATGTGTTGAAATACTAATGTATTGATTTAAGGTAACTGATTCAGAGACCACTTCAGAATTATTTTCTAAATTATTTTATTGTTCATTCTTCCCCCTAGTGCAATAAATGTTTCCGAGACTTTGCAGTGAAGTCAACTCTGGTAGCCCACATGAAGACACATCTAGCTGTTAAGGAGCACACATGTAAACACTGCAGCAAGAAATTTGCTACTGCCACCTGCCTCAGAGTCCACTCATGGTATGTTATGACATTATTTTATAGTAATGATGATAAAGTATTCATGCAGAAAATCTGCTGGGGATGAGTATTTATTTTTGTACTTTTTCAACAGATTCCTATGAATATTTGTTTTTTATAATCAGTAATTACCATTTATTTATGAAAAAGAGCTGTAGTGGGAGATTATTTTTTCTTACCTGTGAGCATCTAGGTGAGCACTTTCTTATGTGGGATTTAAAACCCTGTTAAGGATTTGGTAAAGGGATAGCAAGCTGTAAAATCACAAAGACAATGATGATAAGCTCAGAACAAGAGTGGTATGTATGGTTTTGATTTAGAGAACTGAGCACTTTCAGGTATTTGGATGTTAGATTCAGTCACTAACATTAATCAGTTTCTTGTAATTATTGATAGATTTGTTGTACAGAGATAAGTTTATAAAGAGATCAGTGGCTGGTTTTGTATGAAAATAGATTTATGATATTTGATAACATAAAACAGCTGATGGCAGTCATCAAGGGAGTTTTATTCAATGGAACAAGTTAATATGCTTCTGGAGGTAGAAAGTTTTTCTTATTATAAACTAATGCCCTTGTCATAGGAAGGTGGTGAAATTGACAAGGTTGTTTTATTGGTCACTAAGTATAAACCACTGAAACGGTTATATATATGCATAGATATACATTCAATTTTCCTTTCAAGAAACTAGAAGGACTAGAATTATTTTAAGAATATGTTAATTATCATTAAGTTTATTGTATATTGCATTGCTCAGGGGGAAGCCTCGTGTCTTTCTTAGATGTACCGCTGCCCAAAAATGAGTTAAATGCATGAGGGTTCACCCCATTTGACCATCATAAAACTTATGAGATCAGTTGATACTCAGCCACAGGGACTGTAGAATCATACAGCAACCTACCCAGATCTGTGATGTCATAGTAATAGTGTCAGGCTGATAGCCACCTCCTCATTCATTTGGTTATACGTGTGCTTTACAGACCTGTTGACTGTTGTGTAACATTTGATAGCAGTGTCTCAGTCTTTGCTTCAGGCCTTCAGAGATGTCAGATCTGTATAATTTTCCTTTATACATATTTTCATGATGCAGAGAGAGGAGTGGTAATAAGAAGAGTGTTTTTGAGAGAGCTGAAGAGGGTGTGCCTAAATGGTTTTGACATATGGAGAGAATGAGTGAGGAGAGGATAATGAAGAGAATATATGTGTCTGAAGTATAGGAAAGAAGGGTAAGGGGGAGACCAGATTGGAGACAGAAGGAGGGAGTATAAAGGATTTTAAGTGCCCTGGACCTGAACATGCAGAAGGATGAAAGGTGTGCACAGGATAGAATTAATTTGAGCAATAACATATACAGGTGTCGGTGTGCTGTATGCAGATTGAACTAGGGCCTATGAAGCAGTCAGCAAACCCCATGGAAAGGTCTGAGGGGCCTTGTTGTGGATGGGGTTGGAGTTTTGTCGTATTACACGGCAGCTAGATAGTGGATGTGAGCAAATTAGACCTTTCTTTGTTCCTGCACTATTTCCTCACTAACATGGGAAACAGCTAGCAACCATGAAAAGAAATTATATACAGCACATTGACCCCTGTATATGACAACACTGAAATTAAGTCTATCCTGTCCACATCTTTCACCTCAAGCACTCACAGTCTTTTTCTTTCCCTACTTCAGTCTCCAATCTGGTCTACCCCTTCTCATTGTTCCCTACACTTATAACACATATATCCTCTTTGTTAATCTCTCCTCAACTCATTCTCTCCATGAGTCCAAACCATTTCTGCTACCCTCTACAGCTCTTTCAACAACACTCTTCATATTGCCTCACCTCTCTCTTATCCTTTCATTACTTACTTGACCAAACCACCTCACACCACATATTGTCCTCAGACATTTCACTTCCAGCATATCCACCCTTCTCCACTCAGCCTTATCTGTAGCCCCTGTTTTGTATCTGTATAATTTTTGCCCTCCCAGACAATCTTCTCTCCACACATTTTTCAGTGCTCCAAGAACTTTCACCTCCTCACCCACCCTATGACTCACTCCCACTTCCATGGCTCCATTTGTTACCATGTTCACCTCCAGGTATCTAAAACACTTCAGTTTTTCACCTTTCAGACTCACAGTCCAACTAACCTGTCCCTCAACCCTGCTAAACCTAATAACCATGCTTTTATTCGCATTTACTCTCAACTTCCTCCTTTCACACACTCTTCCAAACTCAGTCACCAGCTTCTGCAGTTTCTCACTCAAATGTACCTCCAGCACTGTATCATCTACAAACAACAGTTGACTCACTTCGTACACCCTATCATTCCCCACAAACTGCATACTTGTCCCTCTCTGCAAGACTCACGCATCTACCTCCCTTATTACCCCATCCATAAATACATTAAACAACCATGAAAGGATAGCTATATATTTTTTTCAAACCTGCTCACCATTTCCTGCAAGAGCAAGGTACCATCAAGAACAGATGATAAAGCCCAAGAGAGAAAATTCCTCCATTGGCTCCTTACAGTGTTCCTTCTTTTGGAGAGTAATACAGGAAGTTAGGATTTCCAGCCACCCGCTCCTGCCCCTCTTAGTTGCCTACAACGTGCAGGGAATACGTTAGCAGTATTCTTTCTCTTCTATCCCCAGGGAAAAGTGTGGGAAAGGAGAAAGTTTGGAGTAAATGTGAATAAGAGCAAGGTTATTAGGTTCAGTAGGGTTGAGAAACAAGTTAAATGGATGTAAGTTTGAATGGAGAAAAAGAATACTTCCCATGTATTCCCTGCATGTCATAAAAGGCGACTAAAAGGGGAGGGAGAGGGGGTCTGGAAATCCTCCCCTCCCATTTTAATTTTTTCCAAAAGAAGGAACAGAGAAGGGGGCCAAGTTAGGATATTCCCGCTAAGGCTCAGCCCTCTGTTCTTAATGCTACCTCACTAATGCAGGAAATGGTGAATACGTACAAAAAGAATTAGTGGATGGGCCATTCTTTGTCTGTTTATGAATGGAGAGAATCTTGTGGATGTGGGGCATTATATATATTTGAGAGTGAACATGGCATCAAATGGAAGTTGAGGTGAGCCATAGGATGGGTGAGAGGGCAAATGTCCTGTCGCACTGTGGAATGTGTGGAAAGGGAGGTCACTGTCCTTATAGGTTAAGGGCAAAGATGGGTATGTTGGATGGTATAGTAATCCTGTCAGTATTACATGGATGTGAAACATGGGTCTTAGATAAAAATGTACAGATAAGGGTATATGTATCTGATATGACATGTTTGATGACAATATGTAGTGTGAGGAGGGTTTATCAAGTAAGAAATGATAGGGTAAGATAGAGGTGGTAGTAAGAGGAGTATGTATGAGAAAGCCAAAGAGGGAGTGCTGAAATGGTTTGAACATATGGAAAGGATGAGTCAAGAGATGATAACTATGTGGGTGTACATATCAGATAGAAGTGGAGGGAATAAGAAAAAGGGGGAACCAAGGTGGTGGAAGGATGGAGTGAATGATGCTTTGAGTGTTTGGGTCCTGAACATGCAGGATGGTGGAAGTTGTGCATGGAAGAGAACAATGTGTAATATAGGGGATGATATGTGGTCAATGGGCTAAACCAAGGCATGTGAAGTGATTGGGGGAAACCATGGAATACTCTGTTGGGCCTGGTCATGGATTGGGCTCTGGTTTTGGTGCATTATACATGACAGAGAGAGAATGGATATGAGAATATGAGGCAATTTCTTTATCTCTTCCTGGAGCTAGCTTGCTAATGCAGGGAACAGTAAACATGTATGAAAAATATATATATATATATACATTGAGGCTGTATCACTGGGAGTACAGTCTCAACAAAGAACTTTTCACTCTTGGAGTCCATCATTTCCATACTACTTGAAAAAGCACTCATACATTGCAGAAACCTCTGGAAAGGAGGTCCAGGGTAAAACCAGGCCTCTTTCTTAGAAATGGATCTTGGGGCAATTATAAACGTACTGAATTTATGTTTGTAGTAATGTAGGTATGGGTCATGTTCAGAGTATAGACAGGAAAAAGTGATTGTGTTTTTCAGGAGAGGGGTTTTCAGATGGATGGATGTATGGTGGGGTGGTGTTTGAGTTGAGGGGCAGTTAAGTTTGTGTGTGTTAAGTGTTACATTTGCTGATGGTGAGGGGAACTGAGAGTAAAGGTAGCTGAAGTGATAAGGTTAGGTAGGTTTTTTTAAACTTCTTCCTGGGGGTTGTTTGGGTGGGAGGGGTCAAATGCTTTTGCAAAGAATTGAGTGCTGAGCACATTGAGGTGGGATTGTATTAGGAAGATCATTGTTTCACTAAGTGGTTGCTAAGCACTCAATGACTGTTCTAAGTGCTCTATTTTGAGTGATTTGCCATATCATCATACAGTACTATGTACAGTATCATTACATGTTAATTTTGTTCATGTAGCAAAAGGAAAATTCCTTTCATGCTAGGAGTAGAGAAAATCATGAGTGCTACTTAAGAGACCACAGACCAGGGAAGTCTGTCACACATCTTTCAAAAGCACTATACCGTCTTATATACTAGAAAGTAACGATTTTATGTACAAAAGTATGTATTACACATGCCTGGAATAAGTAAGTGAAAAATGCAAAAACTTGAGAGTATTTCCTACAATTCTCATGTCACAGGATTTTTTTTTCATACATACTCCCCATTTCCTACACAAGTAAAGTAGCATCAGAAACAGATGACACAGCCTCAAAGGGAAATTCCTCACTTGGCACCTTTTTTTTTTCTTATGTTAGCTGAGATGGCATGGGCAACTGAAGCCCTAACTGAAGTCATCCCATTAATGCTATATACATATATACCCTAAACTGTACACCAGTTAACCATTTTATCAACCAACCCCTACGGGTGGATGAACAGCTGGGTTAACTGAAGATAAACTGTCACAACCAGGATTCGATCCTATGTGCCTAACCCTGGGTGGCCCATGAATGCGTCAAGGTCAGGAATTCTAACTGCTTCACCACACAAGTCCTTGCTCTGTTCCTTCTATTGGAAAGTATTACAGGTGGACTGTTGGTATTCTGTCCACAAATATACAATATATCTTTCCTTGTCACACACAACATTTGAAAACACTTAGCTTTTACAGCTCATTCTGTGTTACTCTAGATTTTCCTGTGGTAAATGCTATGCACTAGCCCTGCCTCTGGGCAAAATGGTAGGAGAAATTGATAAAATTAGTAGGTAGGAACATTTAGGTAGGACTATTAGGTAGAAACATTAGGTAGAAATACTAGGCAGGAACAAAAGGTAGAAGTATTCAGTAAGAACATTTGGCAGGAGCCTTTGCAAACACTGTGCTAGACTGGCCCTCTGCCCATGGCCTTTTAAGGGTGAGGCACAAAAGGTTAAGAAGCAGAATTGGAGTTCACTAGTTATGACGGCTCTATTGCCATGGCCACCCCACTGAGGAAGTTCCTGAAGGAAATAGGCATCAGAGATATAGACAGATAGATAGATTAAAACTATGTGTGTTATAAAACTAACTACAAAACAAATGAAAGTTGACTGTACTCACATCTCGTACACCTCGAGGAACAGGATCATTGAATCCAGGAAAACTGACAAGTCTCTCTGGCTTGTATTTGACTGATGTAGGTTCAATTTCACCATCTTCCGTATTTGGATGGGATACACCTACATGAACAAAATAGAAGGGAAAATAATTGACAGAATAATATTCACTCTACAATTAATCCTTTCACTGCAATGTGCCACCACTGTTACATTATGCAGTATGTTGCACCATGTCACACTTGTGGCATTAGACTTTTCCATCCCCATTTAAATTTCCAGATAAAGTATGACTCAACATCTAATCCACAGTTATCACCAGCAACCTAACACCAGAGCTGGAATAAATTTCACACAACACATACATACCTAAACTGGTAAAAGAAAATGTAACTGCATTATCATAGCAGGAAGCCAAATCTATGTAGAAAATATAACAATATTTTTTTCAGCAAATGAAACAGTTTCTCTTGTATCATTTTTATATGGTGTGGGAGGCAAGTTGTTAGAAGTAGTGAAAAGTTTTTATCGAAGATGTAAGGCATGTGTACGTGTAGGAAGAGAGGAAAGTGATTGGTTCTCAGTGAATG